>CABFWO010005148.1:5681-24259 GCA_902155825.1 Timema genevievae
TTTTTTTTTTTTTGCTATTAAAAATTAAACTATTATATTAGGTGTTCGTTAATAAATGCGGTCCGGAAAATAATTATTTAATATACAGCCAATCTTATTATGAGACATAAATTTATTGAGGAATAAGAGCATCACAGGGTACTATGGGTTAGCTAAATAAATGGTGACGGAAGGGACCGGGGTTCGAATCCCTGTCATGCGTGTGTACTGAGGCGGGTTTCCTCCCTCATCGTCCACGGCTTGTGCCCCTGACGGGTAGTAAGAAGACACATTTCGTTTTATAGCATAATACTGATGCGGGTACATTTCTCCCCTTCTTATTCCACTCTACAAACTATGTCTCTATGATTTTCCAGTTTCACTCCTCACCCCCGCTCAATTAGTGTAAGCATGCGAGTGTTTCAGACGTGTAAAAAGATAAAACCTTACACTTTGTGCTAGGAAACCATGTTTTATTTTATTTTATTTTTAGCATTGCGTCTTACTAACCATTCAGGTTAAACGTATAAATGTGATAATTAGACTACTTAAAATGGAGTAGGAATGAGAAAGGACGCATTTTAGAGGTAATCTACCAGCATTTGCTTGGAAGGAGAGTAGGGAACCATTCGGAGAAAAAACTTCAAAACCCAATTGGGATTCGAATCTCGATCTCCCCCATCATATACATACCTGTCTAACTCGACAGTTACGCCTTACACTATTCGGCATCTGAAGCAAGTTTTTATCATGTTAATTTAATATTTAGTAATACATTAACTTATTTGCTTCCAGAGCAAAAACACGATAGCCATTTATATTGGATGGGCTTTGCTTTTTAAAATATATAGAGTAACAAATGAATATTATTTACAAGTATATTTTTCCATTAAAATTGATTGGAGGTATTTAACGTGCACTGTATGCACCAACTGATTATATCAGTACACAACTTACAATCTAACTTATATCTATAACACACAGAACACCCATTCTACAGGACGTTAATGAATCACTATGAAAGGAGGAAACCCATATTTCACCGATGATACATTTTTTCGGCCATTCCGGGAATCGAAACCAGGACCTCTTGTTTAGTAGGCAAACACACTACCGACAGAGCTAAAGTGCAGGTCTTACAATTATACATTTTTTCAGTGCTTATCCAATACTAGCTAGAACAAAGGTGAACTGAGACAATTAATATTTGGAAATCCTTTTCGGCATTATTTAATTTTGTCAACATGATTTCACCCAACTCGGTGACCGCGTGGTCTGATGCGCTACTCTCACGGTAGACAAGACTACTGATGACAGGGAGATCGAAGTTCGAATCTCAGTCGAGTGTACTGATACCTGTCTTCCACTCTTCCTCCGCGCAAATGCGGGTACACTGCCTCTAAATATAACTTTAAAAATCTCTAAAATCATGTGAATAATTATTACAAATGTGTTAACTGTTTGGTCACGCAAATGCGTGTGCATTTCACAACGTAAATACGTGGGAAGGAATTACCCTTCCAACAGTCATCAGCGATGCTAAAAACTCCTTTGGATCTCAAGTTATGGCATGATGTACCCTGCAAAAGATAGTGGGGCTCAAATCCAGCTTCATACATGCCAAATGCGGAGTTCCAATTTGAAAGGCCCCATTATCAAGCACCTTGGGCGTGTGAATTACCTCCTGTTTTTCAGAGGTCAAAGCCGCTTACTTACAAGGCCATTTGTGACGGAAATATACCTGAATGTCAGTGCTCCTAAATATTTGTAAGTCAGAACATGATTGCAACATCGAAATTTCCCATTTTATTTCCAAAGTTGATTGTAGCTCGAAAAATAAAGATTGGTCACACTGATGAGCTGGAGGTAATTTGTTTTGTGTAAATGTTATTTATTATGTCAACAAAATATAGTTTCGAGCATTAAATGATATTTAAAATAAAACTTGTTTTGTTGTTTTAAATTGACTAACGCGCTTGTTTCGTGTAGAGCTAGACTGCCGAGGACGGGGAGTTCGAAGTTCAAATCTTAGTCGAGTAAACTAGGGGTGGTTTTCCAATCCCCTCACTTCCTCTAAATTCAAACTTACCAATTAGCAATCCATTAGCGTTATTAATACTTAAGGAGTTCGAGGTTCGAATCTCGGCCGGGTAAACTAGCGGTATTTTCAACTCTCCCTCTACGTAAATGCGGGCTCAAACCTCCCAATTATCAATCTGTTAGCGTAATTAGTAGTTAACCATATAACTCGAACAGGGTAGTAAGACGCGGTGCTAAAAATGTGTCGAGCTCAAGTGCGTGTGGGTGTGTGACACCTTACCTTAAACCAAATTTATTTAAATTATGAACAAATATTTAAGCAGTGAAATAATAATTCTGAAAATTGAAAAATGACACCTGGACACGGGAATCGAACCCGGGACCTCTGGCTTAGTACGCCAATGCTCTAACCACTGAGCTATCCAGAATTCGTCCCGTGCTCAGGGTCATTCTTCACTCATTTTTAAGGCAGAGTCTATGATGGACGTGTGGAAATCGTCGGCTACAATTATGTGATTATATTAATATCACGAGCCATCGGATAACGCAGCCATCTGCGACTCGGTAGTTGGCTTTTTGCTGCCATTTGCACAATTATTAAATTGTACGGGATCGCACATATTAAGAATTCGGGTTCGATTCCCGTGTCCAGGTGTCATTTTTCAATTTTCAGAAAATAATAATAATAATAATAATGCAGTTGGCTAAAGCGCCAGATTCATGTTGAGCTAGACTGCCGAGAACGGGGGAGATCGAGGTTCAAATCTCGGTCGGGTGAACTTGGGGTAGTTTCCACTCTTCCTCCAGGTACAAATGTGGGTTCACCTTTTCTAAATGCAACCTTTCCAATTCCTAATTCATTAGCGTAAATAATACCTAAGCCAACCCGAACGGTTAGTAATACGCGGTGCTAAAAAAGATTAATATATAGCAAACTCATGCTAATCTGCACGGCCGTGGTTTGGGAAGGTGGATCAATGGTTCGGTGCCACAGGGGGACAAGGGACTTCTCCATTGATCAATCACCTCCCTCCCCCTCATCCTACAACCCCTGCGATTATATCGCGTGAGGGCGGCTTTAATTTAGGTCGATACCCGCGGTCATTAAGGGTCTCTAGTTTGAGCCCATACAGGCACTTGGAAGGTTTTGTTTTGACTATTTTGTTTATGATTTCACCCTCTCATAATTAAATATATTTTATACATCGGTGGTCATCGGCTAAAAGTCGTCAGGCTCGCCCTAAGGGGAATAAGTGTAGTAAAGTCCGAACCGGTAGTAAAAACCGCTGTGGAAAAACCACTGTTTCAGAGTCCAATTTTTATACAAAGAGACTTTTTTCAGCCAACATTTATAAAATAATACTACAGTTTCGGTGATATTTTATAGGTATTGATAGTACATCAAAATAGGTTGCTGCAGGTCACTTGTCTTGACGTATGAATATGTAAAACTAGATCTAGTGGCTTTTCTAGTTGGGGACTGTAGTTCGGTGAGACAGTGTTCAGCTGTCGTTTTCTTCTCTAGGATTAGGTTAGAATCTCATTGGAGAGCATTGGAAATAAATCTCGATATTGAGATTATTCTTGCATATATTATATTAATATATTATCTATATTAATGGAATAGTAATCTGTAATAATAAAAGGAAGTGTTTGTCTGTGTGTTTGTTTGTGATATATTATTTAGTCAAACTATAGTTGCGAACATTAAATTCGATATTACTTATGAATTAATGTAAGAGTTATATATTATTATTAGCGCCGCGTCTTACTACCCGTTCGGGTTATACGCACTTACACTAATGTGTAATAGTAGGGTGATTTTGAGATAAAATGGAGGACCTACAGTTTAACGTGGAATCCGAACCACGGTGGAGGCCTGACATTCCTCACATGAGAATATTAAATGACTTTTTCTGTTGTTATAAGTGGCTCAAGGAATAAAACGTCTGTTTCTTTTTTTCCTTTTATCCTTTGGTAGCAATCTACCATCACAATACAGTTTATACTAATTTTTGTATACTTGAATCGATGGTCACATGGACTTAGGCGTCACTAGACGGCTGGTGACAGAGTGATCGACGTTTGAAGCAAATGCGGGTACACATTCTACCCGGTCTAGAAAAATCTGGTCGGCTGGCAAAATGGTAGGGTGCAGGAAGTACGACCGTTCTAACAGACATTAGCTGTGCTAAAGATATCGAGGTTCGAATACTGGTGTGCACGCCGTCTAAATGTCAGGCTCATCAAATTTTGGCTGGGGGAAATCGAATCCCCACCGTGTATCTACCGTCACAATTTATAAATAAAATGCATTTTATAATAATTTTTTGTATACATGCATCGATGGTCGCATGGTCTAAGGCGTCACTAGAGGGCCGATGACAGAGTGATCGACGTTTGAAGCAAATGCGTATACTCATTCCACCCGGTCTAGAAAAATCTGGTCGGCTGGCAAAATGGTGGGGGTACAGGAAGTACGACCGTTCTAACAGACAATCAGCTGTGCTAAAGATATCGAGGTTCTAATCCCGGTGTGCACGCCATCTAAATGTCAGGCTCATTTAATTCTGGCGGGGGGAAAATCGAATCCCCCACTATGTAAACTGTAGGCTTTTCTTAATAATCCCATGGCTGATACCTACATCCATGCATGTCGATGGACGATACCATATAACCAATTTTAGTAAACTTTTGCGGTGGGGGATAGAGGCCCCTAACTGAGCATTCCGAGGACCCATATTCAGCGCTGTGTCAATGCTCTCTTGTTGCAGGAAAAACCCCATTATCACATGGATGGGGATTATGACATCATTCAGGGTCGTGATCTATTCTTGTCTTAACTTGTCTTGTCGAGCCGACAAACTGGCACCAGGTTGCGACAACAGGAAAAACCCATTACCACATAGCGGTGGTGGAGGAGTTGTGACACTGAGGGGGAAGGGTGTGGGGAGTACGACATCATTCAGGGTCGTGATCTACTCTTGTTTCGACTTATCTTGTCGAGCCGCCAAACTGGCACTGGGTTGTGACACTGGGAAAACCCATTACCACATAGGGTGTTGTGACACAGAGAAAACCCACTACCACATTGGGGGGTTGCGACACATGCCTTGAAGTAGGGGGAAGTGAGGGTAAATGAAAGGGGTGTCAAGGCAGGGGGAATCATTTCTCACACTCTACGCTAAGCGGCCATTGGGAAAGGTTTGTGCTGTGTGTTCCGGGAAGTGAAAGGCCGGCAAACAGCTGCCACCTGGTCACATTCTACGCTACGCTGCCGTCGGGAGATGTTCATGCTCCCGAACCCGACGCCATGGACTGCACGCCAATAAATAAAAAATAAACTCCAACGCCCGTCCCAATCCTACCCAGGCATAAAAAACAATGTGAACAGAAACAAACAAGTTAGGACAAGAACCAATATGTTCGGAGCACCGGAAAGTGGTCAGAGGGAGGGTAGAGCGTCAGGGGGGTGGAGAGGGGAGAAAATCAACAGCCAATCAGAGAGCGACAATAACATTACGTAATCATCATAATACACACACTTTCCACGTCGGGGTCAAAGGTCAAAGTGGGGTGAAACGCTGTTTTTTTAAGGTTACTTTTGGGAAGATATGTTTAGCTTGACATGTTGTGTAAATATTAGGACTAGTCAAAACAAGCACAAATCTAACTAAGAATAAAATTAAATAGCTAATTTTCCATCGATTAGCAGTACGTGTAATAGATTTACATAAATTCAACTACCAGCTGTTAAATATATTTTACACCAACCGTAATTTTTGTTTAAGTAAAACATTTCAAAATCGTTTTCACGCTCTACTTTGTTAAGAGCCACTTGATCGTAAACCCTCGATTCCAAGACGTAACTAAGTCAATCACGAAAACTCGTCATTTTTCAGCAGACAGAAGGTGGAAAATAAACACTGCAAAGCGGTTTTTCCCAACATATCCCTCACCCAAGGTCACATTGGGCAGCTTCCGAACGATTGAGCTACTCTAATCCAATATTTACCTTAGTGAAATGTTCACAGCTATATTTACAATTGCTCTGGATGTACCATAATAAGACCAAAAGAGAGAAATAGGGCATTGCCCAAGTGTCAAATGGGACACCTTTCAAAATATAGCTGGCTGACCCCTTGACACATCATGAATCAATCGTACAATGAAAACAATCAACTGTAGCCTTTAGATTTTAGAATTAATGTAAACTAGGGATTTTTAAAATCTAAATCATTCTCCATCATAACATCATATTTTAAGAATAAAATGTATATAAGTTAAATAAAACTGTGGGAATAGTTTTCTTAAATAGCGGCTTCACTATTGAAAATGTTTAAGCTTTAAAATGATAACTAAGCCAAAAATACTGTTATTAAAAAAAAATTCGATTAAATTTGGTTTGGTAGAACTCGATAAATTTCTGTTGAACGAAATTATTGTTTTCTGAAATCGCACTTTCTCTTTGAATATATTTTTAAAATAGAACCTTTTTGGGGTCAAATTTTATATTCTATTTTCATTTTGTTTTTTTAATGATAAATTTAGTTGTTTAGGACTCCGGGAATTATTTTGAAAGGAATCGTTTCACATTTTAAATCTATATTTAGCTCTCCACCAAACTTTTCCCTAAATAGACCCCAGAACATATGAATTGGTCGAAATATATCTCTACCTTGGAATTCAAACTAATATTCTTTGTTGTAAAGCCTACATTTAAAAATCATGTTTGATTTCATATAAATAACTTAATAAAAGCTTAAGCTTTATAATAAAATTGTTGGAGGTAGTGTAGTTAAAAACCCCAAAACATATACGTAGTGAGTATTTCCAACATTTTTATTTTGTGTTATGCCTAAACGCCAACTTAACACTAAGTTTCAAGTCATTTTTCCCCAAAAGTTGTGTGGATTGGATTTCATTTCTAAATATTTTATTTCCAGTTTGAGCCATTTATGTTTATACCCTGAAAAAAGGCAAGGCTTTATGTTACTTTATGAACATCATTAATATCCGAAAATATTGTTTTTTAACAGCCTTGACTTGAGAAAACCTTCCCTCAAATGCACTCGATTAGGATTTTAACCCTGACCTGCTCAACGGCAACTTAGTTTAGACAGCTCATCCAATAATGTGGCTCCCACTTTGTCTTAAGTGATCATAAATCATTAGATGCATAGAGACAGCTAATAAGTAGGCCTAGGCATACATTCTAGGAATCGTAACAATTACAGATTTTTATAACATTTTAACTGTTGCAGAAAAGTCGGTTAGTGCTAATCAGGATTTATCTCTAAGTGAATAGTTCACCGTTTATGAATCATGAAATATACCAACTCCGAATTGTAATGATTCCGACACTATAAAACAGCCATGGTAAAAATCCTGAAATTCTACCCTCCAAATCCTGATAAGTGTCCTCTGGATTTCTATACACAAATGGTGGATTTGACATGACCTAACCTCTGATATACTTGTGCTAAAATGAATGATATTACGATCAAATTTAGTAGTTTTCATTATTTTCAAATTGGTAAAATCCAATATTTGTAATATGGTATGTTTGTTTTAGAAATATTGAAACTGTCGGAATTGTTACAGCTCCGAGCTAGCTCTTTTAAACTCCACTGAAGTATAGAGTTTAATCCTAACTTGACGCTCACCTTTGTATTCGGTAGTTGCAGCATGACCATTTCCTCGCAGACGCACGTGAGACTTCGTTTGTTATCAACAATGTTCCCTGACATCCACATGGCTGGAGAGGACTTCCGGTGACAAAGTCACACGTAGTCACGGCTTCAACTTTGACGTCCCGTCTTTTAATAATATATTGTCGCACACATTCAAGCGTCAGGCAAACAATGTCACAAGCCTTATATCCCACGCCATCCGAAAAAAAACTTTGTTTTAAAGTGTGAATTAATTAATATAATATAACTTTGTCCTCAAAATCACAGAATAGCTACCAGTTGTGTGAATCCTTCTCATCTTCCGAGCTTAACTATATAATAATTTTCCCACGGGAGTAAGAAAAAAAAAGGATTGTCCCTACAATATTTTCAAGAATGTCATAGTGTAGAGGAAGGGTATGGGAGAGAGTACGTTTTTCTTAAAATGTAACTCTTAAAGCTCTGTTTAGACGCGAGAGGGGAGTTTACAAATATGGGGATGCTGAAGTTATGAGTTCTTTGTGAAGCAGCTTCATAACAAAGGGGGGTTCCCAGGAAGTTGTATGTTGTCTCTAGAAGCTGCTCAGTGGATTCGTCATGCTAATAGAAGGTTTTACTCCCAATTCAATTTTTTTTTACATAACTCACAATATAATTTTACCAAAAATCTACACAAATGTATATGTGATAACAATAATTTATTTGCGTTTAGGTTAAGGGCAGTAATTTTATCTTAGAATTTGGTTGCGTATAAATAGATTGCCATTATCTACCGATTTATACAAAATTTGGTAGGTCCAATTATTTTTATTATTATTATTAATTTCTTTAACCCCAGGAGTGGAGTGCACCCATGTATCTCTCTGTTCCTGTACCATTCAAATCAGGAAAATTCAATTGTGACTTATTAGATCGGTCTTTAATGTTTGAATGCGATGATATTAAATATGTATTGAACAATCCCAAGTGAAGGGTTGCTCAAATGAGTTCTAGCTGGAAGCAATCTTTCAATAGTGAGTACAGTTTTAATATGATCTTGAGTCACTTCACACTTCACCACTGGTTTAATTAGCAAAATAATTTCCATTTAATGTGAGCTCCTCACGGAATAAATACCTTAGTGAGTTCTAGTATTGGACGTAACCGAAATCCATAAACTATTATTTTATATAGTTTTCTTAAAACATTGCAATTAATTATGTTCAGGTTTCCATGCAAGAGAGACTCGAGTTGTTGTTCACTTCACCGGTAAAAGAGTGGACTTTGATCTCACGTGTGGACATTTAATTCTGTTAAATCTTCAGGAGTAGCCGCCCAGTCCAAGCGGAATGTTGGCGGCGAAGTCGTCTACTGAATGAAAGGTGACAAAACGAGAGACCGCACAGGATCCTGCGGTAGTCCCACAAAACCACAACATACTTCCCCCCGTCAGATGGTCTTGGTTTGACCCTGGAACTGTCCACTATCTATAATATAAAATAATATTCAGATCATATAATTTTAAGTTGTTGCCTGTTTTGATTTTACAGGCAAGAGGAGGGTCCCTCGGTGGGCAAGTAGAGCCTATTCTTGCATGATTTGCAGGAGATAGTAGAATATGGGAAAGAGGGGGAGGAGTTCAAATCCATGTTCGGGTGTATTAAGGTGGTTTTCCCTGAGAGGGTTTCAGCTTACAATTCCTCTAAATTCCAACCTCCTCATTCCGTCCCAATTAAGTAATTAAATGAGGGTAGTCCGGACAGATAGTAAGAGGTTAACTATCCACATTTAATTATTTTAATGAAGTAAGGATTAAAAATGTAAAATATTAGCATATATATATATACTAGCAATTCACGTGGAGGGAGAGTAAGAAACCATCTAATAAAAACTACTCTCAGTAAACCCTGAACCCTGACCTTCTCATAATTGGAGAACTGGACAAGATAAGGTTTACAACTATGTTCATCAATATAGGCGGGGGAAAATGTGGCCAAGTGGGGTGGCTAGTTCAGAGCCTACAATACATGGCACAGACTCCCATAATAATGTTAAGTCACTGTAACAATAATTGCACTCTCTTACTTTCTTAAACAGTATCCTCAAAAAAGGTGACCTGGTGGTCTAGTGGTAAGGTGTTAGACTTCTGTGCTGGGGGTCCGGGGTTCAATCCTCGATCCCGGCACAGATTTATCTGATTGACGAACCCTTCCTTCACCTTTGACAAGATGTGTATTAATAACAACTTGTGAATGTGGGGAATGGCAGGCCTTCATCGTGGTTCGGATTCAACGTTAAACTGTAGGTCCTCCATTTCATCTCACAATCACCCTACCATTACACATTAGCATAAGTGTGTACAACCCGAACGGGTAGTAAGACGCGGTGCTAATAATAATAATAACAATAATTCTTAAAAAATGTGTTCGGGACTACATAAATAAATATCTTCAGGTTCATATGATTAGTAAAATACTTTTTTTCCTGAGCAAAATTAACCAAGTCTTTGGTTATTGATAAAAGTTTTTTTCTAATTATCCTAATTATAATATCCTATACTAGAAAGTATGTACGATGTGTTGCACTATTTCTTTTAATGGTATTTATTCCTCCATGCAGGTCTACTGACACATAAGAATTATTCTAACACGTCATACCTTCTACTCCTCTTTACAAGTTCAAGTTACATCAGCATGTATTTGTTTCTGTCCTACAGTTGTGGTTGCAACTTATGTGACACGCTTTATATAATAGATGCTGCTTCCCACTCTCCTCCCTTGAATTTTCCCCTCTCGACCTTGGGACAGTCATCTGTTTTAAATTTACAAGTATCTCTTCAGTGTGACCTTAATGTGTTGACATAGGTACCTTTCAACGAGAATAATAGAGGAAATCGTGTGTTGAATAACTAAAAGGGGATATCTCTCTCTATCTGTCTCTCTTTCAAAGCGCTGCTTCCAAACATAACCTAACATTAACTAACAATCATTTTTATAGTAAAAAGACTCGTATTTATGTCGATACCGGATCGCGTTTTACTACCCGTCCGGGCTATACTCGTTTTAACTACACAAATGTGGTAGCAGTAGCGAGGAAGGTAGGATTTATAGGAAAGGTACCAACATTTGTGTGAAGGGAGATTAAGAGAACATTTAGACAAAAACCGCCTCAGTATACCCAGCTGGGATTCGAACCCTGATCTCCCCGTCATAAGCAGACCAGTCTATCACGAGAGTGACACCTTAGATGAATCGGACTCTAAAGTGGGTAGGGGACAACTATTTGGTGGGGAGGGGGGGAACAGTACACACGAAACGGATTCAGGGTCCGACCTACCCATTATGAGCAAATCAGGCCTGTTGAGGTTGACGTTTTAGTCCACGCGCTCAATGGTTTGGATTGTGCCTTATCTAGAGATAAAAAAAATTACTTACCGAAGTCGGTTGCATTTAAAAAGTGTCCGCCCCAGCTCCGAAGAGGTGACTTCAAGTTTCGTGACTCACAACACAGAGAGACGTAGGTCCTTTAGAACAGGTTACCCAATACCCTCCCACGGTTATACCAGCCACAGCACAAACCCTCGCCGGCTGTTTTAGTTTTAACAACACCACTTGCTCGCGCAATCCGAGAAAGTGACGATTGGATGAAACGGGCATCCATGCAGCGAGCTAAGCTTCAGAACCACTTTCACTAAAACTATAAGAGATCTCGTGTAGACTATGTTGAGAGTGAACATACTGACGATGTGTATTTCATGAACAATAATTCGAATACAGACCCTGTTTGAAGATCAACTTATATCTGATCTTTAATAAAGCCAATTATTATTGTCTGTGCAACCGACCAGAAATGATCTACCCGCAAGGACGCAGAAATATTATTTTTTGGGGTTAAGGGGGTTTCACTATAAAGTTGTCGTAGTCTAATAAGTTGATTTGTGTATAACAAAATATATGTGGGGGTTGGGAATGGAATGGAATGGGATTTGGAAAGAAGTGTGTGTATGTAATTTTCTCAAATACAATCTTAGAGATAACAACAATATTTTAACTCGTTTTTTAAGACCCACTAAATCGTTCTATCCCAAGAAGCATCAATTATTCTCCGATACAATCTGTTTCTTGAAATGTTGATAAAGCTAGTGTTACAATAGAATAATTTAGAAAATGGCTCTTGCAGGTGAATATTGATTCAGAGTATACAATAGACTTAATATTTGCCATACGACAGCTGATGGAAAGAAGGTATGAATATGGGAAAGACTTGATAATAGTATTTATGGATGTGGAGAAGGCATATAATAGCGTGGATTGAAATAAAGTTTTGAAAGTGATGAAGGAGACAGAAGTGGAAAGGAGAGTTATAATGAGAGTGAAAATCATGTATGAGGATAACAAGAGTTTTGTTAAGATGGAGAGTGGGAGGACAAAGTGGTTCCAAATAAAAACTGGAGTGAAGCAGGGTAATGGTAATGGAAATGGTCATAAACAATGTGGCAGGAAAACTCGGAGAGGAAAGAATGAAGCCATGATGTTTCTTGATGACTTGATGGTATGGGGAGAGAAGGAAGAGGAAGTACAGCAACAGTTACAGGAATGGAGTGAGGAAATGAAGAGTGTGGAATGAAATGTAACATGGCAAAGTGTGAAGGGATTGTAAAGACAAAGAAGAGGGTAGGGCCAAATAAAGCTACAAGATTGTATGGAGTAGAGCTGCTAAAAGTACAGAACGTAAAATATCTTGAGGAGAAAGATGAAAGTAGAGAAGATTTAAAGAGAAGAAGACAGCAGGGAGAGTTGTTCTATAGGTGTGTAAGAGATCTGCTGTGGAGAAGAGAAGTGTAAGGAAGTGTTGTACAGGGCGTACTTTGTACCCACTGTCACATATTATGTAGTATAAACATGGACAATGAATGTAAGAGATACTAGGAAAGTGTAGGCCATGGAAATGAAGTTTGTGAGGAGCGTGTTAGCTTCCACAAGGAGAAACCAGATTAAAAATTAAGTTATCTGGGGAAAAGTTTGGGTACAGGGAGTACACGAGATAGTAGAGGAAGCAAGAATGAGATGGAGATGGTATGAGGATGTAATGAGGATGAAAGAAGAGATTATGCCAAATAAAATGTTGGAAATGAAGTATGTGGGGAAAATACCGCAGGGGAGAGCAAGAAAGAGATGGGAGAAGCAGGTAACAGAAAGTGTTCAAGTGATAAGAGAAGAATGGAAGAAATTATAGGAGGAAGACCAATGGAAGAATAGAGAAAGATGGAGGCATTTTACTAAACTGACCTGGCCACAGGCTGGAAACAGTTGATGATAATGCTGACGGGGTGAATATATAAATAATTATTAAATTAGTATTTGGATAGTGGAATATACTATTAATATGTAGGTTTTTTCAAGCATTACTTATTTAAGCTTTTATACGTATATGTACGAGGAGTCCATCAATTTTCAGGAGGGCCCAGACCCGCCAGGTCCCCAACTTTCTACGTTCATGTTCTGTTCTTATTAATTTAGTTTGTAGGTCATATTCTGGTATAATCAAGAGGTTCAAGAAGCATAAATTAAATAGTCACAATATGATGTAATCGGGACTTATTCTTATACGGCGTAGAATATTTATATGACGAAACTTTTATTAAATATAAACTTTTTTTTTTGGTCAACCATGATAACATTTTAATATAAGGTTTTTCTTTTCTATTGTATTTCCACTCTTTCTAAATTCAAACCCGGGTACATTTCCTCAAAATCACACCTCATTCGTGTAAATATGAGGATATCCGGAATGAGTAGTACGAACAGGATAAAAAATACTTCCAAAAAGAAAAACACAATCAAAGGATTATGATACATATACAATTTATTCACGTTGACTTGGACGGGAGGCCACTGCAATCATTCCTGAGCACTCTCAGCTTGTTACCTATCTAGTATATCACACTGGTCGGATAAAACGCCGACTTGAGAGGAACATATCTACTGATGCGAATCGGACGATAAACTTTTGGCCTACCCCATAATGAGATACATTTATTACGTATCTAACATTTTAACTACGTTTCGGTTCCTTGAACTAATTGTTTTAAAATGATTCTAAAAACTGCTTGAATAAAACGGGGATTTATTGCATTACAGAACCCATCAATGGTTAGCAACAAAAAAAAATTAGAAAAAATCAAGCAGGTTTTTTAAATGGAAAGGTTTTTTAACGTTTTTTAAACATGTTGTAAGCAGACAATGCCATAAAATATGTATTTTAAACATATAAAACATGTTTTATACACAAAAACCATGTCTTTCTTTGTCATCATTAAGTATAGTAATAACAATGGTAGGAAGAGAGTATAATAAAATACAAAACTTTTTTCGTCAATATTAAACATTTTTACTTTACCTTTTTCTTTACAGGTGGTAGAATCATTTGTGAACGGGGATCATTTACAAAAAAAAAAAAAAAAANATGTTTCTTGATGACTTGATGGTATGGGGAGAGAAGGAAGAGGAAGTACAGCAACAGTTACAGGAATGGAGTGAGGAAATGAAGAGTGTGGAATGAAATGTAACATGGCAAAGTGTGAAGGGATTGTAAAGACAAAGAAGAGGGTAGGGCCAAATAAAGCTACAAGATTGTATGGAGTAGAGCTGCTAAAAGTACAGAACGTAAAATATCTTGAGGAGAAAGATGAAAGTAGAGAAGATTTAAAGAGAAGAAGACAGCAGGGAGAGTTGTTCTATAGGTGTGTAAGAGATCTGCTGTGGAGAAGAGAAGTGTAAGGAAGTGTTGTACAGGGCGTACTTTGTACCCACTGTCACATATTATGTAGTATAAACATGGACAATGAATGTAAGAGATACTAGGAAAGTGTAGGCCATGGAAATGAAGTTTGTGAGGAGCGTGTTAGCTTCCACAAGGAGAAACCAGATTAAAAATTAAGTTATCTGGGGAAAAGTTTGGGTACAGGGAGTACACGAGATAGTAGAGGAAGCAAGAATGAGATGGAGATGGTATGAGGATGTAATGAGGATGAAAGAAGAGATTATGCCAAATAAAATGTTGGAAATGAAGTATGTGGGGAAAATACCGCAGGGGAGAGCAAGAAAGAGATGGGAGAAGCAGGTAACAGAAAGTGTTCAAGTGATAAGAGAAGAATGGAAGAAATTATAGGAGGAAGACCAATGGAAGAATAGAGAAAGATGGAGGCATTTTACTAAACTGACCTGGCCACAGGCTGGAAACAGTTGATGATAATGCTGACGGGGTGAATATATAAATAATTATTAAATTAGTATTTGGATAGTGGAATATACTATTAATATGTAGGTTTTTTCAAGCATTACTTATTTAAGCTTTTATACGTATATGTACGAGGAGTCCATCAATTTTCAGGAGGGCCCAGACCCGCCAGGTCCCCAACTTTCTACGTTCATGTTCTGTTCTTATTAATTTAGTTTGTAGGTCATATTCTGGTATAATCAAGAGGTTCAAGAAGCATAAATTAAATAGTCACAATATGATGTAATCGGGACTTATTCTTATACGGCGTAGAATATTTATATGACGAAACTTTTATTAAATATAAACTTTTTTTTTTGGTCAACCATGATAACATTTTAATATAAGGTTTTTCTTTTCTATTGTATTTCCACTCTTTCTAAATTCAAACCCGGGTACATTTCCTCAAAATCACACCTCATTCGTGTAAATATGAGGATATCCGGAATGAGTAGTACGAACAGGATAAAAAATACTTCCAAAAAGAAAAACACAATCAAAGGATTATGATACATATACAATTTATTCACGTTGACTTGGACGGGAGGCCACTGCAATCATTCCTGAGCACTCTCAGCTTGTTACCTATCTAGTATATCACACTGGTCGGATAAAACGCCGACTTGAGAGGAACATATCTACTGATGCGAATCGGACGATAAACTTTTGGCCTACCCCATAATGAGATACATTTATTACGTATCTAACATTTTAACTACGTTTCGGTTCCTTGAACTAATTGTTTTAAAATGATTCTAAAAACTGCTTGAATAAAACGGGGATTTATTGCATTACAGAACCCATCAATGGTTAGCAACAAAAAAAAATTAGAAAAAATCAAGCAGGTTTTTTAAATGGAAAGGTTTTTTAACGTTTTTTAAACATGTTGTAAGCAGACAATGCCATAAAATATGTATTTTAAACATATAAAACATGTTTTATACACAAAAACCATGTCTTTCTTTGTCATCATTAAGTATAGTAATAACAATGGTAGGAAGAGAGTATAATAAAATACAAAACTTTTTTCGTCAATATTAAACATTTTTACTTTACCTTTTTCTTTACAGGTGGTAGAATCATTTGTGAACGGGGATCATTTACAAAAAAAAAAAAAAAAAAGTTTTATATGCGACCCACAAGCCAAGGGGGTGTTCGGTGGCTCTCCCCCAGATTTTTTTTTTAATTTGGATGCCTTTATAAGCCATTTAGATTGATCCTCACTTTTTTAAAAATAATCTAACATTTAAATCCTTTAGAAGTTATTTGGACTGGTCTTCACCAGGGAGAAATTTTAATGCTTCTTTAAGCTATGTATGGCTGAAACTACAAAGCGCATTCGAATGACATCAGTTCTTAAAATATCTTCCAATACTTATCTGAAGGAAAATCATTAAAATACAGAGAGAATGTTAATTTAAAATTCTAAGGAACAACACTATTGTCTACAGTTTGCAAACAAAATGGGACACAAGAGAAACATTTTCAAGATCTTTTACTATTATATTTTGAATTAATCTTGAGTCACTCAACAGCTGTTGGTCAAAATAAAGAGCTTGGGAAACTGTCATAGTATTTACCTGCCAGCACCTTTTTGTACTTTTGAAATAAATATAAGAGTTTAAAAAAACTGTATAGAGCTATAGTTTGTTTTTGAATGTATTTTGATGCAAGACCATCTTTCAGCTCCATATGTTTTAATAATAGAGGGAGTGAAATAAAAATTAAACGGTGACAAGTATAATATTACAAGGAGTGGGAGGCGATATTTTCCCAACTGGGACAAAGCCCCCCCTGGCCCCACCTCCTAACCCCAGTTTCACCATCACTAATACTACATATTCAAAGATCAGTTGAACATATGACTTTATACATGAATATATTTATGTAGTACTAGTAACTTTATTAACTGACAAATACTAAGGTCGTTAATAACTCTATTACAATATATAAACCTAATAATTAAACATTGGCCCTACATTCTGGTATACTTTCACCTTAAAATATATTATCAATAGTAATAGATAGTTTTTTAAAAAATCTATGTTCGGCTTATTTGTGCTCAAACAATCTATTTTATTTAAACGCATTCAAACTGGACTGATATACTTTAAAATTTTAAAATTCCCAATCTTCTCCAAGTTTTCCAGGCTAAAGAATATATACTTTACCAGTATTTTATATAAAAAAACTATAAATAAAAATATCATAATTTTCCGTTTTTTCTACTAAGTTCTTGGCACAGAAGTAACCAAAAAAATCTTATGATTTGGAGATAAAACTATTGTTTGCATTTGCTTATGGTCGTTACTGCGTATTTCAGGGATCATTGTAAAAATAACCGAAAATTCTAGCGACATTTTATAATTTTTTTGACTTCTTATCTTTTTAATATCCTCGCACCCCCCATCCCAAATTCCCTCGACTTCTTTAGGTGCTCCCTGTTTCCCATGTACACACTCTACTATCAACCCTGTCAGGGCTCCTATTGTGGAAGGAAACTTAATGAGCCTATAAACTACACCAAGTATACCAGTAGTCAAATAATTATAATTTAACATTAATGTTTAAAAGAGGTCTAAGACAATTCAAATATTTCATTCAAATCACAAGAGATCTTTTGATATAGTTTCCAGCTTTATATTTTTATTAGGTTAGATAAAGATTCTAATAAAAATGTACTATTTTTCTTATCAACAACAAAGGTAACGTCGAGATTAATAAAAATGTATGTATTGGGCGCCACTCCTAGAAACTAGGAGAAATAATAATAATAATAAAAAACACAATAAATACAAATAAACTTTAGCTTGACTAACTTAGATAAAGGCACGATGACTCTAAATGCTCGAGACCACTGGGTGTGCTCGGGAACGTTTACCTGAATATTACAATGTCAATGTTACAATGGTGTGCTGTAAGTATCCACAAAAATTGAGAGTACTTAAAATAAAAAAAAAAAAACATGAGCAATTTAAATAAAATGGATCATTAAAACAAAATGTACTAATTTAGATTACAATAAAAAAAATTGTTGAAACTTTTGTGGGTTATTATTATTATCATTATTGTTTCCCTTTTACTACATCCCAAACCTACCAATGGAAATCCGAATAAATATAATGCTAATATGACAAAATAAAAGATATGGTATTACATAAATTCTTAAACAAAGTTAAACAATTAAATGAACAATCTCTGAACAGGATTAAATTTAGGAGTTTTAATATATATAATAATAGAGTGAGAGAAAATAATATATGTATATATAGGCTAAACTTTTATAGAATATATAGTTTTGAGTAAGACAAAAAAAAATGGTATTGTTGAGGAAAATAAAAAAAAATCAATAGAATTAATATTTTTACATAAAATAAAATATTAATCAATTCTCTGGAATAGATAGAGTCTGAATGTATTTAGTCCTTTCTGAAAGTTTTTGCATATATCCTGATAGCTTGATAAAAAAATGAGAAATAAAATATATTTAAAATTGAAGATTTGGCTGGACCTCACCAATGAATTCATCCATGTTGAAACAGAATGTCTGAAGTCTGTTTCCTTTTATTTATTCCAACTTGTCCACAATTTGAAGAAATAAACACTCTAGTTCGTCTCCAGACACTTAAC
>CABFWO010005148.1:28152-52314 GCA_902155825.1 Timema genevievae
GGGGGAGGGTTTACTTGGAAATCCCTCATTGTAAACAATGCGGCATGGGGAGGTTGTGGGGATTCAATTGACAGGCAAAAACATTTCCTATCGGTGTACAGCCTTTTCTAGAAACATTAACTATTTCCACAATAGTATTTTTTTCAAGATAGAAGTTTATTAACTTTTTCTATTCCCCACGTAATTATGCTTAAAACTGTTTTATGTCTAAAGCGTTTTTCCTCACGATTAATATACAAACAAATATATTACAACATGCATTTTATACTAAATGCTATATATTATATTCTTACTTGTTCTTAATCAGAAAATTAGGAAGATCAATATCAATCAAAGCTTTAATTTTCTCTAGGGTAGGTAATTCATTGTTACTGTAAAGTGAATGTATCTTTCTGCGAATTGCTGTTTGAGTAAAAGTGTCATATTTAGCCAAACGCTTCATTTGAGTGCAGTTATTTAATTTTTTGATTGGTGTCAGTAAGTTTCTCTTCGTTTTGCATTCTTGTTTCATAGAGATTACAAACTTATAATACACACCTGTAGCTTCTGCAGTCTTCATTACCACTTGATTTACTGAACAAGTTTCTTCTTGACGAAATTAGGTGCAGACTCATTTAACACCATTGCCCTTTCTTTACTACTTAATATTTTCCTCTTGGAATGCAATTGTTTGTAACAAGCCGGAGATTCCATAATTTGTGTTATATTTTAACTGTTAACAATACACTATTAATAAAATAAATATATTAATATGCACATAAAACTATAATTCCACAACCTAACGGCAAAAATACAAAACACACAACAAAAATATACAGATACACATAAAATCTTAACGTGATCAATAACAAATATTTTTCTACACAGAGTACTAGTAAAATGTAAGTGTTTATTTGGTTCATGTTTTTGAGCTAGCCATTAGGAACACGAGACTCGGACTACTGTCACTTTACGACTGTGCTGGAGGAAGAAGCTCCAACTACTGGCAACAACGACTGCCCAGCATTGCCAAATTTGATATATATTCGAAGGAAGACTGATCACAGAAAACAGAAGAATGACAACGCTGTTGCTCAATAGTAAGCATGCAGTTCCCTCAGCAATGAAATTAGGTGTAGTTAAAGTCGCCTCGACATGTAATAATAATAATAATAATAATAATAATAATAATAATATTTAGCACCGCGTCTTACTACCCGTTCGGGTTATACGCTTAAGTACTAATTACGCTAATGGATTGGGAATTGGGAGGGTTGAATTTAGAGGAAGTGAATCCGCATTTGCTTAGAGGGAGAGTGGAAAACCATTTAGGAAAAACCACCCCCAGTTCACCCGACCGAGATTCGAACCTCGATCTCCCCGTCCTCGGCGGTTGAGCTCAACACGACTAGCACGTTAGCCAACTACGCCATCGAGGCGGATCTCGACATGTAAAGAACCTAACCGGACAGTTCCGTGTTCCACGTCTTACTACGCTTCTTCGTATCCACTTGTCTACACTAAGGGAGTAAGGATGAGGAAGGTAGAATTTAATTGAAATGTAACCAAGTTTGTATTGAAGGGGAGTGTGAAACCATTTAGAGTAGAAAAAAAACTGAGTGCACCCAGGGAGGATCGAACTTCGACATCCCCAACATCGACAAACCAAACAAGATCACAATTAAAAAATATATTAAACATACCTATATGATTTCTATACACTTATAAGACAATTCATGTGTCCTATACCTGACACTTTTAACTATTTGTATCAACTTGGACGACAGAAAGATAAATAGAGTGAAATTTGTAAGCCTGTGAGAATCCCAGATTTTAAACTTACAACCAAATCCGAGTCTTTGTTTACTAACTAGAATTATTACGAAAAATATACGTATGCATATATATATATATATAATCGAATCTGAAACCAATATTAAATATCTAAACTCATTATTAGGCTAAATGTTTTTTAGTCATGTCAAATGATGTGAAATAAAACATTAAAATAAAATTATGACACGTTCTGTTACAGAGCAATGTTAATTTCTACAAAAGGTTTAATCCATGCGAACTTTCGACTTTCAAATTCGAGCTTTGAAATAAATCCCATCCAATCCAAATTTGGGATCTACATGGATTTGAATTTCAAATTGTAATAATATAAGATTTGAAAGATGTGATAATTGATACGGGTACGATTACAGTTAATTCATGGTGAAACAACCACCACAATAACACGGTAGAAGGTTAATACCACACAATCAAAACAAACATTCTGCCTCACATCAATGGAAGTACGGTCTTAGACGTCACCCTCACAGAATACTAGACTGCTGGTGATGGGGAGATTGGAGTTTGAATCCCGGTGGGCTGTACTTAGTGCAGTTTTCCTAAAGGGTTTCCCACTCTCCCTCCATGCCAATGTATATACATTTATTCCAAATTTACCTTACGCATACCCGTCCAATCAGTGTAAATATGCGAAGATCCCGAACGGGTAGTCATAGTCTGACCTATTACGCCTCAAGTGCGGCGCTATGCCAAAATTAATAAAGGGTGACACCTACCTAAACCAGAATGGAATAGGCCAGTTTCATATGTGAAACTAGCCCGTTCCATTCGAGCCCATTAGAGTTTAGGTTGGTGTCATTTGGTATTTGGCATAGCACAGCACTTGAGGCGTACTAAGTCTGACTATGAAACTGGCACTAAGTCACGGTGCACACACACACACACACACACACAACACACACACACACAAGGTTTTATAAAGACTCTGTTATTTATGTGAATGGGTTACTCAAGTCACTTCGCGTAAGTCGCATTGGTTCTGTATCTAGCTCGTTTCATTACTTTCATTTATACACTAAGCTATCCCAGGTTTCTTTTCAACCATTTGTCACGTTAGTATAAATATTTAAAGGTCATAAAATACATTATTTATCTCTGGAATATTGCGAGTTGTTGTAGGCCTATTGTAGATTTGTTAGCCATGTGATTGGTGCTTTTCAGGTAATTAATAAGTTAGCAACGCATAAGTTGTTGGTTGATAAACCCACTTGTTATTCTGTACTTAGAGACGAACACGTTTCAAACTACATAATATATTATCGGCGTGTACTAGCTTGAATAACCTTGACACAGAGCTATAGTAGCAATATAATAGGAAGATACTTTTAGTAAATACTAGCATATATTTTTGTGGTCAATATTGATAAAACCTTACTATATTTTATTAGTGTTATTTTATAGGTATCTACATTATCTATTAAAAGTGACAGCTGTAGATTCAATGACTTGATGTATGAATACGTAAAAGTATATCTAGTAACATTTCTTACTGGTGGATAAGATTTTTCTTATGAAAATTAAAAAAATGTAGGTCTCACTACATATAAATGCTCTTATTTTTTTTATGTTACTATTTGTTACTAAGGGCACCAAATACTTAAAGGGACGTATACTCAAAATGTAGCATTTATTATGAGAATGGGAGTTGTAAATTTTAAAACCACTAAAACAATCCTTAGTAAACTTATAATTTTTTTGTTGTGGCTCTTTTAAAAAATACTTGTTTTTTTGGTGGAAGGTTGTATGTTTCTAACACCGAGATATTTGACGTAAAATATTATTTAATATGAGCTAATTTCATCTTTCCTTACATTTTTTAAAAACATTTTAAAGCTTAGATGAAATGTATTTGATCCTGTAGGAATATGTTGACGTTCTACTTCCATTTTGGCATGAACCATAATATTTTAAAATAACAAACAAAATGTTATCTAACGTGGGTTTTCTGAATGTGTGCAATGCGTCTCAGAACTATAGTAGACGGCCCCCTTAAGGACATAATTTAGAAAATCGAACCTCACTAGAGGTTCCCAATTAGTTCGGATTAACGAAGTTCTAGTGTAGAATGATTTGTTTGTATATACATCATAAATATTACTTAAATAAAGTCTTACTATTTGTTTTTCTAGCCCCGTGATTCGCTACCCATTCGAGCTATATGTATATATTGTAATTAAGATAATGTGTTAGGGATGAGAAGGGTTGAATGGATAGTATGTGTACCCGCATTTACATGGAGGTTGAGTGGAAAGTCATTTTGTAAAAAAAAAACCTCAGTACACTCGATCGAGATTCCAACCTCGAGATCCCCGTCATCGACAGTCTAGTCTATAGCTAGAGTGACGCCTTAGACCATGCGGCCACCGATGCTGCAACGTATGTTGATTTTTCTAAAATAAACAAATTTAAAAATAATCATGGTTAGTTTACCTAGCCTTTACAATCTTTAAAAAAAAATTAAATATATCAAAAATAACATTTAAGTTTGAGCTCAAAATAAACATCTGTGAATAATTTTTCTTTATGATTATGAACATATTTTTATTTTTCACAAATTTAAATAATTGAAGACGGTTTAAAAATAATTGACTTTTGAAAACTTGATGCTAAAATGTTTTGAACATTTTTGTTAAAATGTATATTATTATGAATAATGTTCATTGTGGTCAGCAATATGATAAGTTGTTTTTATGAAGAAAACTTACTAAAGGATAAATTACTTAAAACTCTTTTTTTTATTTGTTCTTAGATTTATGAGAAAGTTTGTAAGATTGTGCCGTACCATTATTTTAGTTATTCCAGTCCACTCTTTCAGAACAAATGGCCTTCAAATATAATTTATTTATATTTCTAGGGTAAAGCTTCCGCCATATCCTAAGCTGGGTGTATTGTAATTTAATTAAAATTGAGTTTAACTCTCTATTTCAATAAGTATATTGCACACTTCCTTAAAATAACCCCCTTTATGTTTTTCTAGTTTAAATAATTGATTACCAATAGTCAGTGCAATATTTGTACTAAAGTGTTTTTTTTCTTAATATTAACTTCAATGGCTTGTATAGGATTATGTTATTTTCTAGCGACTTTAAGTTATATTTACTGTAATATTGTTTCCTTGTGGTGAGGTATGGAACTTATCTAGCAGTCTCTATGGCTTATATAGATCTATGTTCATTTACTTGAGACTTCTGGCTATTTTCACATTCAACAACTGCACTAGTGTTTTCTAGCGGTGAGATGTTGAACTTATCTAGAAACCTCTATGGCTTATATAGATTTATGTTCATTTACTTGCGACTTCTTGTTATATTTACATTCAACGACTGTACTAGTGTTTTCTATAGATGAACACTACATACCTCGACATATTTGAGCATGGAATCAGCACATACCACAATAATTAATACTAGAAATCACACCAGTCCATCTAGAAATGCTAATACGTTCTGAAGGTCATCATTAACTGTCCTTCATAACAGAAAATGCTTGCCATTATTACACGTGCAGTGCCGCGCGCCTAACTTCTATGCAACTCGTTGTACACGCATGCTTGACAGCTTTACCCTCCAGGCGCTGTACGCCAAGAATTTGAACACAATTTAATGGTATTAGCATAGATTTCCGGGTGTAAGTGTACACGGATTTTGTATTGCTTTTGGTTCAAACAAGTTATATTTGCCATTTAGGCTATGCGTTTTCAAACAGCCTGTATTTACATTCAACGACTGTATGTGTGCCTTCAAATGCAATGAGACGTGCTGGAATGTAATGGAACGTACTTTTAGGAATCTAAAATACATTTAGTATTTCTCGGAAATATTAGGTAGCAAATCTTATTTCATTCTTCCTACCAACTCTTAGTGTTTAGCCACTAAAAAGTTGAAAGAGGGGGAAGTTGTAATATTTTCCTCACGTTTGGGCTTCGCGGAAAAGGAAACTGGTGAGTTTTAGTTAATTGTTTTTTAAGACTACCCCACCTTTCGTTTTACACAAAATATAATGAAATTTTATAGCAATGATTAATTATTTTAGATGCAAGGTTATCTTTAAAGTTGCATCATCTTTGTTGTAAAACAAATTTAGAAAGATTAGAAATGTATATAAAAATCTGAAGAGCTGTCTTCATTAATTTTATTTATTTTATGTGGTACGTTAATCCCAAGAATTATTTTATTTCTTTTGTTCTTTGCATCTTATTACCCATCCAGCTTGTACGCACATCTATAGACTATAGAGGAAATGTACTAGCATTTTAATTAAAGGAGAGTGGAAAACAGTAATAAAATACCCTCACTACACTCGGTCGAGGTTTGAATCCAGTCATGGGAAAAACAGACCAACCTAGTTTGACACTTATTTCACAAGTCCACCAATGTGGTTTTATTTATTTAGCACCGCGTCTTACTACCCATTCGGGTTATATGCTTAAGTACTAATTACGCTAATGGGTTAGGAATCGGGAAGGTTAAATTCAGAGGAATTTAATCCGCATTTGAGTGGGGGGAGAGTGGAAAACTATTTAGGGTAAACCACCCCCAGTTCACCCGACCGAGATTCGAACGTCCTCGGCAGTCTAGCTCAACACGAAATTAGCGTGTTAGCTAACTACACCACTGAGGCGTGTCAGTGTGGTATTCAATTAGAATAAATGAGGCAAGGATGTGGAGGATGATTTAGAGTAAATGCACCAGCCTCCGATAGAAGAGAGTATAGAAAAATCACAATGAAATTCATATGTGGTAAACCACACCCCAGTGCAACCACTTGAGATTCAGATCTGGAAATCCTCTTCACTGGCAAGCTAGTTTATTGCGAGTCCAACACTTTGGATTGTTTGATGGTACAAATACATTTGTATAAAAACAATAGTCTTATTACAATAAATACAGCATCTAGCATAAAAATATACCTACTAAACCATTAAAAGAAAATATCTAAAATTACTTTTCCTTGATAAATCAGTGTTGATTAAATTAGGTACAGTACTAAACACTACCTTTGTTAAAATTTATTCGATGAATTGTTCGCGGGTTGAATTTGAAGTAAATACTTGCTAACAACAAAACCGCTTTAGTAAGCTCATTTAAAATTATTCCGAGCATGTCGTAGCGACATCTCAGGTTTCTACACGATAGTTATATTTAATTACTAACGTGAGTTTTGATAACAGTTTTTGTGCTATTATTGCGTTTATATACGTCGTATACACAGTAACTTTAATACAATTGGGACCTGCATCGGTGGCTGCATTGTCTAAGGCGTCATTCTAGCAATATACTAGATAGCCGATTATGGGAGACAGGAGTTAGAATCGGGTGTACTGAGGGAAGATTTTTCTAAATGGTTTTCCATTCTCCCTCCAAACAAATATGGTTACACTTCCTCTAAATTCAACCTTCCTCATCCCTAACTCAAATAGAGTAATTATCGTATATGCGTATAGCCTGAACAGGTAGTAAAATGCAGTGCTAAAAAAATAAAAATTCCAATCGTGAATGTCCCTATTATAACTGGAAAAATAGGGGAAGGCCTTCTGATGAAAAGGGCCTTTTTTTTACCAAGCCCCAAAGGTGTTCGATTAAAGTAAGAGCTATATCAAAGCAAGATTACATTAGTTTGTAAGGTAATTAGGTAGGACTGGAATATAGAAAAGAAACCCGCTCTTTGAGACTTGTAGATGAGTGAAGAAATACTTGATTTATTCTTTTTAGTTACAATATCCTAACGAGGATGCCTAGGTTTGAATCTTGGTTGGATGAACCGGTGAGGCTAACGTGGAGGTAAGTGATGTTAGCTGGGTTTACTTATCCCCTATTCACGCTTATGCATGTTCACTTACTTAAAACTGTCCTCCTCATCCTTACCCCTTAAATTAAGCTATTTTTCCCCCTATTACCGCGTTTTACTATCCGTTCGAGCTATACTCCTATGCACTAATTACATTCATGTGTAAGAGAGTATGAAGGTTCGATTTAGAAGAAGTGCATCCACATTTGCGTGAAGAGAGAGTAATAAAGCATTTGGGGGGAAACCTGTGCACCCGACCGGGATCTAGCCCCGATACCCCCGTCTTCGGCACTCTAGTCTATTGCGAGAGTATCGCCTTAGACCTTGTGGCCACCAAAGCGGGTTAAGTCGTTAATGAAAATCCATATTTCCAAATGTATAAATATAACAGGCCATTTTAGCACCAACGTTTCATTTTCAAAATGTTTCTAGATAATTTTTTACTAATGATAAAATAAGGAAAATAAGCTACTTTGGGAAGTTTTTGATATAGCAATACTTAAAAGTAAGATTCTATAAACATCAATAAAAAACAATTAAATTTAGAGACAATTCAACGAATCACGTTTGATGAGAAAATATTTCTTCTCTGTTTTGTTTACTATATTAAAGACTGCAACTTTAGTATATTTCATCATTACTGTGAGTAAAGTGACCATTCGTGTTCAATTTTTTGGAACAGTTTCCAAAATAAGACTTATGTCTAGGACTCGTTTTGTCCACGGTTTCATCCCCAATTTGTTAAATAAATTCATATAATTTTAAATTAAGATGTATCTTTGTTTAGGTATCAGTTATGACCTAAACAATATAGACTATACAGAAGGTCTAGGGGCTGGGTGTGCCCCAGATACCCCTGTTTATATTTTGGGGGGATGGGAATATCTCAAGTCCCCCCAATATGTCCCACTTATTTAAAAAAAGACTATGTATAAAAATATTTCAAATTATTGTTTAGCTAAAATTATTATTATTATTAGCACCGCGTCTTACTACCCGTTCGGGTTATACGCTCTTACGCTAATGTGTAATGGTAGGGTGATTGTGAGATGAAATGGAGGACCTACAGTTTAACGTGGAATCCGAACCACGGTGGAGGCCTGGCATTCCTCATTTAGCTAATAGACAACCTATTCTCATTGTGGGCAATTGATGTTTGTCAAGTGGTCTCATACGCTAGAAAAATGTGAATATCCATCATAAACACCCGTCACCATCAGATTGGTAGTTTTAAATATTAATGACATGTTCTATCTATTACGTTGGATGGATCACTTTATAGTTATTTCAATAAAATATGTCAAAAATCAGCAACGCTGAGTCGTTGACATTGACAGTCTTTATATGAATTACTCTTTCCTCTGCACTAAGTTTTAATGAGTAAAACACTGTGGGGGTGAATATTATGTCATGGATTTACTTAAAATATAGGCCTACGTATTATATTTATTTCACTTTTTATTCAAACCTGTTTATTAGATATATGTTTATATTGTCCATTTACATTATTAATATAGAAAATATTGTTGACATAATATTAATTTTAAACATTTAATTGCCTAAACAGTGTGTTAAAAGTGAATATGGCTGTTTTTACCAAAAAAGTGTAGAGTTATTAATTGTTTCCTGGTTGAATACCATTGCTACTTATTATAATATGATTTTTTAACCATTAAATTTGTATTACAGTAATATATAATATATATATATATACTGGTAGACAAGTCTGCTGAAATCGCTGTATTAATTTAGAATGACTAAAAATCCTATTTTCCATGAAACAATCTGGCTTCTTTTCTTTAAAAAAATTCACAAGTTCTAATAGGATGCTAAAATGCGCTTATTTATTTTGAAGTTTATATTTTTCTCACATTAATATAAAACTAATCTTTCACCAAAATATAGTGAAACATTATGATTGTCTTGAATACATTTTGACACAGATTTGAAAACATTTATAAAATTTTAAAGATGAATTGAAAGTTTAATTTGGACTCAATTAAAGGCTGCGTTTAAAATCAGAGTTTCAAATTTTATTTTAAGCCTATAAAATAAAAAAATCATTTAAACCTTTACTAATAAACCTTCTTGTTGTGGTTTGCATTAAATATTTGAATTTGTTTAAACTTTCATTAAAAACTATCGTGATATTATATTTGATGATACAGAATGTTGCTATTAAGAAAAATACTTAGTATTTAATCATCGCTAGTACAAAGGTAAAATTAATGGACTCCCATATGAAATTTGACAGGGTTGATATAAAGGGAAAAGAGGGAAAACTTGGAATAGTCAAAAGAAAAAGTTGTTACAAATTGTATTGTGTTGTGTCAATGCTTACTTGGTGTTTTCAGTTAGAATAACAGTAGCCTTAATATATTAAAGTTTTCTATTAAATGCTAGTAAAGATAGATAAATGAAAATACGATTAATTTCTAAAATAGGGAACGTGACAAATGATACAAAACTATAACATTTTTTAGCCTTAAGTCCTATTGGATTTTTTATTTTTTTTTCAAATTTGGCTCGCCTAATGTACTCCCAAAGATAGAATAAAAAATAATTATTAGAATGTTATCTGCTGTAATTTTTTATGTTGGATATAAAGAATCACAATTTTGCGATACAAACAATTACAAAATAAATTATTACTCTAGATATAAATGATATAGAAGGCTGGGGTGTTTTGTAATCTCTTTTATAAAACCTCATATGATAGGTAACATCAAGGCCTGGATTCACTAACGGGAGCAAATAGTTTCGCTGGCGCAAGTTTGAAAGATGTGCCCAGTCACTAATCACTAAAAGAAGCAGACACAATTTGAGAGCAAAGTTGCGCCTTTTATTTGCCACTACTCAAGAATAGGCGCAACTATTAAAATCATGATTGTCACTTCAATAAATTTAAATGACGGCATATTATCGTTAGAGCTTAAAATACAATAATTAGTTAACTGTACTCCAATAATAATAAATAAATTAAAATAACATACGTCTGTCGAGCACAAAATTTGTTTCAATTTAGATAGTGGTAACAAAGCAATTACTTACCTATTATTGTTGAAAGTTTACACTCAAACAACGCAATGGCATTTCTTGCATTATTACAAACAAACAAAACGTCAAACAAAACTAAGGACTGTGTCATCTTCGTCTAGATCCAAAGAGGTTTGTATTCCTCAAAGTCCAAAGACATCTCGTCACTAAATATGGCAGTTAGTATAGCTTTAAAATAAGTTCTAAAGTTTCTATAAATGTTTTATTAATAGAACTTAAGCTTTAAACCAATAATATTAATAAATACTAAATAATGAACTAATATTGTTTTTGTAAAGCACCCAGAAAGAGGCCGCTTCTAATTTTATTGCTAGTTTACGAGCAAAATATTTTGAAATCTTTGTGTATGCTGTTATTTTCAAAGTAGCCTTGACTTTGAAATTAAATTCTTCACAATAATTGGTCAAAAAGAGCGCAATTGATGACGTTTATGGTGACGTCCCCATAATCTTGCCACCAGTTTGCGCCTTGTTTAGTGAATTCGGAAATGGAGCAAATAATAAAGCGTATCTTGGGGAGTATCTTGGGTGCAAAGTTGCGCCATTTCTAGACTTGCACAGGAGCAGAATTGTACTCGTTAGTGAATCCAGACCGTAGTTTTGGACAGTTTTTAACTTCAAGGCCATGTTATAAAAATTTTAACCTTGAATTTCTCAAAAACCTCATTTTTAAAAATGTTGAAAAAAATCCACATAAAATTTAATATTTTTGCATCATATAGGCGTATGGAAAGTTTCATCATGAGAGCAAAGTGTAAAAATATTGAATCACTAGACGGAATGAACCTAATTTCAATTCACATATCAACGCTCATGTATTGGTATACCTGTAATTGGTTCTCCCGTCCCCATAGCCTCCAGTAACGACGGCGCTAAATAAATTTAAAGTTAATCCAACTTCTACGAAGTGCTAAGGAGTACGGACTTTCGGATTGAGACTCTTTGTATAGGCTGTTACTGTGAAGTTGATCTTTACGGACTAAACACCTTACGGATACAGAGTATGTAGACGATACCTGATAATCCTAATTTCACGGTAAAATACATTTAGGTTTGTTATTTTGTATATACGTTATCAACTACACTTACATAAAAAAACAGCTAAGAATAAAACCTTGACTACATTTTCCTTACCGGGAAATGTTCACTTGAAGTAGGGAGTTCCACCACAACTGTGAAGGTGTTGTCTAGCATATTAGCCAGAAGAGCGTCACAAACCTGTATTTAGAACGTGCTGACAATGGACTTAGTATATCGGCCACTAACACAACGAGAATAGTTATTGGTTCTGAGAAAGTAATTTAAACTATCAGCAAAAGCTACCAGCGAGTTAAACTAAGATTCAACACCGTATGACTAGTCTCTACCAGTAGCGTCTCTGTATAGTGACAATATCAGATTCGATTCCAAGCATGGTCGAATAAATTATAACTGACGAAATTGGGGTTTCCCTTTTCAAAGTGATAAATTAATGACTGAGATAATTTGTACTGTGTATATTTTAGACTTGTGTTGATTTTTAAATCATGTGCTTATATAATTAGTTAATTACTTGGTTTAGAAAGTTTAGAAAGACTTTTTGACACACAACGTTTCACTTCAAATTAGGGCTATAATATTATATTACGATGATGGGTTGGTATTAGGAAGGTATAATTTAGATAAGATGTACCCGCAATTGCATGGTGAGAGAGGGGGGAACCAACTAAGACAAAATACCCAGTCGTGATTCAAAACCCGACCACCCCATCAGTGGCAAACCAGACTAGACTAGCTTGACGTTTAGTCCACGTTTCCACCGATGAGACTAAATAGCAAATACACTATAAAAAACAAGTATAAATTATAAAAATATTCAGACACCTATAAAGCTAATTGTAAATGGCTACAAACTAGTTTTTTGTGTGTCCAAGACTTTACATAGGACTATAATCCGATCATCATTAAAATAACCTTAAACGCCAGTTTAAAAATTAATTACGTATATTTTACTGTAGTATCAGTAATTTTGTGAGCTGAATGATAAAATGATAAATAAAGTGAACTTTTGGTTTATGTCCCCCACTCTATTTTTATTTTAGTTTGCTCTCCAAGGTTCTTACTATGTTGCTTCCAGTCTATCTCGACGTACAATGTGATTCTTGCCACACAAGTTACATTGAAGACAGCGCCACTCATAAGTCATAACTACACAAATACACCAATTGTGTAACATAAACCAGGTAATTATCTAACATAACCGATCAAGCTGGTCACTCGCTGTAGCGTCGACCTGCTCTGATTCAAAAATACAGGGTTCGATCCTCACCCGGCTACATTAATTGGGGTTTCCCCTCACTTTTATTCACAAAACAGAGTGTGTTTTATAAGCTTTCTAATCAAGTCCCCTTATATTATTTAGTTTAATATCGTTGATGTTAGTTAAACACTGAATAGTAGGTCTACTACTACGGATATAAAAAATATTTACTCTTTTTAAATGTTAGTGATGACTTAATCTAAAGAATAGGGATAAAGGGGGTAGGTCACCTTTGATGAAGTGAATCGGCATTCTTATAGAAAAAGGATGAGAAAAAACAGAGATAATTAACTTGATGAAAAATTACCTTTTGTGTCCCTGATTGAGATTCTAACCTGAACTTTCCCGTCAACAGTGATCAAGTGCAATATTCGAGTCGAATTCCTTAGAGCACTTAGACATCAGTGTATGTAAAATAATTGAAAAAAATATTTTTATAAAATGTTAAACGCAATTTCTTATCTATTAGGAGTCTTCATTCTTTCTATAAAATAATAATAACCTTTCCTTTTGGAGAACAAGGTTAAACAAGAACACGACGTTTAAATTAACTTAACCTGTCACAATCTGTTTTAATTATAACTGTCCAGCTCAGCCGTTATGACTCAGAAACTATTATTACTACCACTACTACCAAGGTTTAACAAAGGTTTAACAAAGGTCAAACATAAATGTAGTAATCAGCGCCAGTGAACTGTAATCTAAGGACAAACCTATACAGATACACTTATTTATTTTAAGCGTATGCACCCGATATCGAACCAGGTTCTCTTAGTCCCTTTCCGTAACCTCCCTCTCCTCATCAACAGGGACTTCTTTTGTTCAAACCAGAATGTGCCAGAAGGTTGAGTGGAATTGCTACATCAAGAAAGGTATACTTCCTTTACCCTGAAAGGTGGACTCCACTCTCTTATCAGCTGCACCATAGCGTAACAATGGAAGGTAAGTTTTGCCACCTTCCAGGGAAAACGAAGTGTACATTAGTATTCTACAAGGAAATACCGTATCTGACAGTTACAAACATTACTAAAGCTACATTCATACATTCATACGTCATGTGATCTATAACAGTTTGTTTTTATATAGATTTTATCAATACTTATAAAATAACTATTGTTATATCAGCTTTGGTGGCCATATGGTCTAAGGCACTACTCTGAGACTATACTGCCGAAGACGGGGAGATCAGGGTTCAATCCTGGTCGGGTGTACTGAGGATGGTTTTCCCTAAATAGTTTTCCACTTTCTCTCCACACAAATGCGGGTAGACTTCCTCCAAATTCAACCTTCCTAATTCCTAACACTTTAGTGTAATTATAACATAGGCGTACAACCCGAATGGTTAGTAAGACGCGGTGCTAAAAAAAATATTATTATTATTATTATTATTATTATTATTATTATTATTATTATTATTATTATTATTATTATTATTATTATTATTAGCACCGCGTCTTACTACCCGTTCGGGTTGTACGCACTTACGCTAATGTGTAATGGTAGGGTGATTGTGAGATGAAATGGAGGACCTACAGTTTAGCTTGGGATCCGAACCACGGTGGAGGTCTGGCATTCCTCACATTCACAAGTTGTGATTAATACACGTCTTGTCAGAGGTGAAGGAAGGGTTTGGCAATCAGAAAAATAGTAACAATGTTAACAGAAAAAAATATATGGGCCAGTTTCATAGTTAAACTTACCATGCCTAAAGTGCGAGTCGATACTAAATACAGGACGACACCTATACTAGACCAAAATGGAATGGGCCAGTTTCGCATATGAAACTGGCCCATTCCATTGTAATTTGTAATTTCTAAACGGTCCTTTCTACCAGAATCATCTTATACTATGGAAGTATCTGAGAGTTTGTTTGTGCACTACCGGGCCATCTGTATATTTACAGGGAAAGGTCGAGGAAGGTTACATTTATATTAAATATACCCACAATTGTATAGAGATAAAAGATTGAGAAACCATTTTAGGAAGAAAAAAAATCCTCAGTAGACCCACCTAAGATTCAAGCCCTAACCTCCCCATTACTCTTAAGTCAAACCAGACGAAAATGACACCCTTATTCATGTGACCATCGATATTTGATAGCTATAAAGGGTTACTAAAAATACCTTTATATACGGCATTCATATGCTGCGTAGCTGTCACTTTTTAACCTATCGTATCAATATTGATAAAATAATAAACATGATATGACAATATTTTTACACTCTTTTACACTTCTGGTGGAGGGGTTAAATGAGGCAGTTTGCTCCTGTACCCCGCGGGTAAAATGGGGGTACGCCTCCTTTTTATACCAAACCCCCACTGCCCCAGGCCTCAAGACCGGCCTTTATTACCAGAATAAAACATATATTTGTTTAAGTGCTAAGCCTACCTTTTACCGAGATTCCACACCTCGCTCAATGCAGGTGTTGTCACCGTGACAACCGGACAATGCTACTACTAGGCCATGTGACACAACACTACTGTCAGCGGGAGGAAGAATGTATTGTTTCTACTGGTGGCTCACCTTGAATACTCCCCACCCTCCCCTCTGACATGGAGGAAGTTAGAGGCCCTTGCCAACAATGATAACTACACTGGTCGGCTTTACATATTATGATGATCCATTCCAATCGGTGGCCGCATAGTCTAGGGCGCTACTCTTGCAATAGACTAGTTTACCGATTATGGGGAGATCTGGGTTCAAATCTTGGTTGGGCATACTGAGATATCTTTTTCCCAAAATAGTTGTCCTTTCTATCTCCTCACAAATGCGGGTACAATTCCTCTAAATATAACCTTCATAATCCCTAAAACCATTAGCGTAATTAGTACATATGTGAATAACCTGAACAGGTAGTGAATCGTGGTGTTGAAACCAGAACGAAGCTAAATGGGCCAGTTGTGTGAGTGGAACAGTGTTGGCATTGATTCGCTTGCTAATCGCGGTAATTTTCCAAGAAATGCACAGTTTTTTATCTTCGCGTATTAATACCCGTTTGGGCTATACTCGTATGTTTTAATTACGCTAATATGTTAGGGATGAGGAAAATTGAATTTAGTGGAAGTGTTCCCGCATTTGTGTGGAAGGAGAGTGAAACATAATTTAGGTAAAACCCCCCTCAGTACACCCGATCGGGATTCTAGCATGGATCTCCCCCTCATTGGTAGTCCAGTTTAGCACAATAATGACTCCTTAATGTGAATTTACACGTTCGCCGAAGAACAAGAGAAGAACGGAAATATGGTCACGTGATGAGCTCTAAGCCAATCACAAGATTTCCACCTCATCAGCACTAGCTGTTCTGCTAAAGTTCAAATCACCCCATGCAGCCTTTGTGGAGTGATACTACTAGGCACTAGCTGTTCTGCTACAGTTCAAATCACCTCATACAGCCTTTGTGGAGTGATACTACTAGGCACTAGCTGTTCTGCTACAGTTCAAATCACCCCATGCAGCCTTTGTGGAGTGATACTACTAGGCACTAGCTGTTCTGCTACAGTTCAAATCACCCCATGCAGCCTTTGTGGAGTGATACTACTAGGCACTAGCTGTTCTGCTACAGTTCAAATCACCCCATGCAACCTTTGTGGAGTGATACTACTAGGCACTAGCTGTTCTGCTACAGTTCAAATCACCCCATGCAGCCTTTGTGGAGTGATACTACTAGGCACTAGCCCACTCAGCTTCAGTCTTCAGTCGGCCCCCATATCTGGGAAAAGGGGAAACAAACCCTTTCTTTAAATTTGTTTCTCTTTTACCACATCTCACTACCTATCCGGGCTATCCACATATTTACACTATTAGGGGTAGGGAAATGTACCTCCATTCGCATGGGAGATAGAGAGAGATAAGGAAACGACCTTGGAGAAATACTCTCTGGAGACAACATCCCATCCTCCACTGTTAGTTAACTTTGACCGCCCCCTCCCAATCAGCGTTAAGTAATAAATGGATGTGACCTAAACGAACGAGTCCCAGACAAGTCCCGTTGAACGGGATACAGAGTTTGGACACACAAACTGTTGATTCGAGATGTTGATTCGTTGCATGAGCTGGTTCTAAATTACACACTAGAGCGTATCAACTATATGTAGGGGGGGGGGAGCGAATCAGGAGGGTTTGATACCCCGCTTAGGAATGCTAATCATAAGATCAGCTCCATTTTCACATTTGATTCTATAAACAATATTTTTTGAAACTGATTTTAGAAACAGACCCCACACATCAGTGTAATTCTATAAGAAAGTTACGTTGAACTATACATTTAATGAATGTAGAATGTGTGGATCAAAAGGAAGGGGTAGGCCATGTAAGACGTGGCTAAATCTTGTAGACGAGTGTGTGAAAAAGAGACACATTAAGCGTTTTAAGAATAAAAGAGCATGCTAGACTCGGTGTGTTTGGATGATGTCGAGGCGAGGGAGTATGTAGGGATTGGGAAGTGTGGAGGAAGTTAATAAGGATGGATTAAGTACGGAGTTGTGGTTTTTTGAGCTATATGTATTGTTTTGTGCCTACCCAGTAAGGGAGCGGCGTGATTGGGCATGTTTGTATTTTCTAGTGGAAATTTCATATTTCTAAGGGAACGGAATATATTCTCAGAGGCTCTGATTATTAATAATGAAGTATTAAGAGAGCTGTATAGTAAAACACTAAGCTGCATTGTAGAGGTTTAAAACTCCCGCACTATTTAATGATTGATTTAATATTTTTAATATGGTTTTCACCAAAATGTAGGTGAAAGTTATCATCAGGTTTGTGACCAGCTAAGAAGTTTAAACTTTACATTTTAGGATTAATTTCTATTTAATCCAGCTATACTTTACGCAAATATTTGTCCCTTTGAGACTAAAATAACGCTTAATGAATCTAGATATAACGTTCCTCAAACAAACCAAGTCATGTATCGACAAGAACACGACAGAAAGTTTTAAGATAATGCGTGATTTTGTTATTGGGTTTTATGTAATTTAGCAGCGCTGTTATTTTTCTACTGGGAAGAAGTTACCACGACCTCCCATCGGAATAAAAAGAGAATAAGAACGTAGATAATCTTCAACCTCTTTTACGAGCACCCACTTCATAAGCACAATTGTCTAAAAAGATTTGATTTTAAGTTCGTCCGAGTCCAAACTGTCCTCTTTTTTTTACGTTAAAACAGGGAATCCAGACGTTAGCGACACTTTTAAAACTAACCACTAAATGCTTGAGTTGATTAGTGAATGCGAGAAGAGAACTAGAATCACTGGTAACTCATCCAATGAGTATTAAGCTTCTTAGGCTAGATTAAAATAAAGTGTAAATTTTAAAATTTGGGATATCGCAAGTGTATTTTTTTCATTTGAATCGTTGGAATTTTTAAGTCGGTATGTTAATACCTTTAAAAAAAATTGTACATACCTTTTTCAGTTTCATTGTTGCTCTCCACGTAATAGGTCAATTATAATAATATCCTAAAATAATAGTACACACCCACTACAGATGTAGTTGTTGAATTTCCCCTTGTGGGTCGTTGCGTTGAAGATATCAAACAATCATTCTATAATATTTCATCAATTTGCTGTAGAAGGAATGGAACAAGAAATCCTAATTCGCCCCACATCGGTCATGTCCAAACTGATAATGCGACCAAATTGTGTTCCTTCAATCTTTTGTTTTGTTATTCCGATTTGTATCAACTAATCTCCAATTCGACGTAGAAAAGATGGTACATATGTTTCCTGATGATTATGTAGCCTAAATTCCCCCCATGCTTGCGGCAAGTGATGGCTGTGAACGAAATGTCTGTGTATCCAGTCATAGCAGAGGGGATTTGCCACGTGATTCAGTGGCGTCATTAGGACAGCTTTGGGGCTGAGGTGGCCAATTAATAATAATAATTCATCCTCACCACACAGAAAACGAATAGCTTGTGTAATACAGCTCGAACATGGCGTCACATCATGGTATAGAAACCTGAAACTTCGTTAGAAGAGAGTGGAAATTGAGACCATTGAACCATTTTACCATACCTATTTTTTTCTAATAATTGAAAAATAGCAGTTTTAAATTGAAAAAAAAAACACTATTTCAGTGGCCCCAATTTTTGTTATGTTCAAATATTCATACATTAAAATACACACACACTTTCTTTTAAAATCTACCTTTAGCATCTGTGACCCTTTAGCATAATTATTAATATATGGAGAGCTTATTGAGAGTTTGTAAAATGCTCTAATAAAATTATATCTTTTTTGTTATTGTTTTTATTCCCTTCTCCTTAGGGGTCGTCCATAAACCACGTAACGCTTTTTTCTTACCTTTTTGCCCCCCCTTCCCCCCATGTAACACCATGTAGACATTTAGCCTAGACCCCCTTACCTCCAACCTGTGTTACGTAACTTTTCTCACCAAGAATGAATGTAATTATTTCATAGGGAAGTTTTGTAATACTAAAGGAGGGATTCAGATTTAAAACTTCTTCAAATCAATTTTAAATCCTATAAATGATTTCAGAAAGTATTATTATTCATACAGACATAAAGACGTCGAGCTCTAATTCCTCAGATTCATGAGGAAAAACCTCTGCTATATTTATGTTATGGATGTCAGGTTTGCGACCTGAGTAAGAGCCAGATGGCACTACTCTGTGCTGAGTAGGATGGCCCTTTTCTATAGTAGCGCTCGCTAGATGATGATGTTGAAGTGTCCACATCCGATGCTTGACGCTGGGGGAAGACATCTTTCTTAATATTGTGCACTTTTTTGATAGTCATATTATCATCATATAGAAAGCTATTTAATCAATTCTAGGTAAACAACTTTCTAAATTATTGTTGGATTAATCTACAATTTTACTTTAATTAACTTATCAATACCTAGACTTATATTTCGTTCCAACATCAATCCTGCATCCTGGCTTTGCTCTTGAAAATGACTATATGGCCAATGAAGCAGAGATCGGGGTTCAAATACCTGTCGGGTATACTCAGAGTGTTTTTTCCTAAATGGTTTTATAATCTCTCTCCACGTTAATGAGTGTGTATAACCTATAGAATTCTACCTTCCTCATTTCTACTCCATTAGATAAATATAATAAAAATAATTAGAATAACTACGGTTTGACCATACCGCCCTACGAAATGTATACTAAAAAGGTAGAATTTTAAAGAAAATCTACCAGCATTTGTATGGAGGGAGCGTGGGAAACAATTTAGGAAAAGTAACCCTCAGTAGACCTGACTGGTATTGTATTTACGACGTACAGTATACTCCAAGAGATTGTTGCCCCCACCACACCCCACCTGAGAGCAATGCAGTGAGAAAGAAGCGAGTTTGTTGTTGTCAGTACTTTAGTCGGGCCAGGGCGGTCGAGGTGGGCGCCTTGGTACTATCTTAGCTGCCGGGGCGCCACCCTAGTGCTTTAAAAGGTTTATAAAAGTAGTTTCGAAACCAAAATTCGACACTAAACCTAGTTGCAATAAGACCTCGCAATTCATAATAGATACCAGGCCAACTAGATTAGTCAGACAGTCAAGGTATTTCAGACCTCTCCCAACAAGAGCTAGGAGTTGAGTTTATGCGCTATTGTAGCTATTTTTAGAACGACTATCTACCTTTTTCCACAGCCTTAACAAATACTTTCTCCACCTACCCCAACCTTTCCACTATTTTCTTGTATCTGAGTGGCATAGTATCTGAGTGTTTGACTTAGGGTGTATGGCCCAAAATTAATAATATATCAATTATATATATATGTATATATATATATTAGTAGGTCTTCTTAAACCAAACTTGGATCAGTGTATTAAATATAGATTAAATGTATATTTTAATCACAGTATTTACTCAAAGTTTGAAATTTTGGCATCTAATGCAACAATTTTCAGAAAAACCAAATGATGCAAAGATTTCATATTTGGAATGTTAGAAGTACTTGAAGAGGTTTATTAAGAGAAATAAATATAATTTAAATGAACCTTCAACTAATTGCACAAAAATTGCCAAATGAATGCGATATTCAATTAATTATTTTGTATACTTAAACGTGTGTAATAAATGGAGGAAGTAAATCAATTAGTGCCGACTTCCTTTAACTTTATAATGGTACTTCATTCACATTAATATTCAATCTGAAACTTATGAAAATTGATACGAGCTGAGGTACTACATATTTTGCCCCCGGATTTTGAAAATATATCTGATGCACCCCCGCAATAGCCGAAACAGAACGGCCCGGTTATAGTAGAGCAGACAACGCATCCCTTCTCACTCCAAGCCACTAGCTGTCTGTCCTTGAAACCATAAATATGTGGCCAAGGTTTTTGCATGTTTGTACAGATTATTGCCCTGACCCATCCCCATCTCTCTTTAGGGACCGTTACCTGGCTCTCCACCGTTTTCAAAACAGTGTAGCATGTACTACTGAAAGGTTTTTTTTTAGTGTGGCTGAGTAATTGCATTTAATGTCCTTAGGGATGTGTGAAGTATATTAACTGTGGAAAAAAAATATATTATTTAAAAAAATGGCCCCACAAAAGGTTAAAGATGGATGTAAAAGGCAAAAGGAATAAGCATTCCAAGGCAAATGAAACTCTTTTACGAAGAAATTCGGAGATCCCGAACCGCTAATAAGTAGGTGAAATGACCTCAAACATATATTATGTTATTGAAGTTAAATACTTAACTTTTTTTACAATTCTTTTGAAATCCGGAAACAAATCGGGAACCTCCAACTTAGCACGTCAATATCTTACCGCTGAGCTATCTAAGGCTAATCCTGTGTTAGGGTCATTTATCGCTCATATTTGAAGGGTTAGTCGGTAATAGATATGTAAAATCATCGTTCATTTAATAACAATCCGAAACACACTCCATCGTGGATCCAGAGTAGCTTTATGCTGACGTTTGGACAATTTTTATTTATTTTAAATGGCTTCTTGGATATAATTTGTAGTAAATAATTATTGTCTATAATATAATATTATAGCTATTAACGAGCCATGTCCTGCCACACGTCTTTCACCAAATCTGCTTTAAAGTATGACTGATAAGTACTTCTTAGCATTGTACAAATACTGAGTAGGTAGTTCACTGGTGAAGCTTTGGTGTGCCAAGCACAAGGTCCGGGTTCGATTACCATGTACACTACAATAATTATTTTTCAAACTATATTGAGAAAAAATAAAGTGCGCCCTTGTGAACGGATCTATCTTTTTCAAAATATTAATATTTTGAACTGTTATAAAATTATTTAGGCCTTTATAATTAAAACTCCATCAATGTAGAATTATTTCACCTCTTAATGGCTCTATTCTCCATGATATATTTTATGCTCCCAGATTTAAAATTTAAAGCTATGATCATATTTAACTTAGAATTAACAAAATATATTTTAAATAAATGAATAGTCTTAATAGTATACTTATTATTGACTATTTATTCATTTATTTTGTTTATTTTTTATTTAGTGATAATGGCAAAGTGGATTGTAGTTAATCTTGTACCACGTTCACAAACACTGAAGACTTGACTTTCAAACCAATGAGAATCTGAATAAGTGGATGATTACTATATTTTTAGAGGTAAATGTGTTTTAAGTTCCTTTAAAATGACGTGTAGGTGTGTACAAATCGACACTATGAATGAATTCAGTACAAAATTATATGGCAATGTCGTGACCTTGATTTGATAGGTTTCATCCAAACTTGAGGGTTAAAAAAATACTAAGGTAGAGTGTTTAAAAAACTACATCTACGCTTTAACTCCACTTTCATAAATAGTTACTTAACTTAATGTGTGAAAGTAATGATCCTAATAGCAGCTTGGGTATGGAAGTAATGATACAATTAGCAACTTTGGGTGTGAAAGTAATTATAACAATAGTAGCTTTTGTCGTGTTGAGCTCGACTGCCGAGGGCGGGGAGATCGAGGTTCAAATCTCGGTCGGGTGAACTGGGGGTGGTTTTTCTTAAATGGTTTTCCACTCTCCCTCCACGCAAATGCGGGTTCACTTCCTCTAAATTCAACCTTCCCAATTCTTAATCCATTAGCGTATTTAGTACTTAAGCGTATAACCCGAACGGGTAGTAAGACGCGGTGCTAAATAAAATAAAAATAGTAGCTTTTCGTGTGAAAGTAATTATAACAATAGTTATATTATTTAAATATAAAATAACTGATCAATAGCTAGGGCATATTCGGGTGTTTTTTTTAAATGGCATTTTAAGTGGTTTTTTAATTATTAAAAATGAACTAGAAACATTAAACCACTTTAATTGTAATTCGTATTTATACCAAAAATGTCATAATTTTTTAAATAATATAACTAGCCTTAATATTTTGAAAAGGTTTGTGTCATATTTGTAAAATTCTTGAAAAAGTAACTGTTAATATTTTTATCGTTAGTAAACATATTTATCGATAGCTTCCAAATAAGCATGCTGTTTAAATTGTATAGCGGTTATATAAATTACCAGGAAATGGCTGAGCAGATTTTGACAAATGAGCCCTTATTTTAACGATTTGGAGTCCAGGATGTCGGGAAAAATAGTAGTTTTCCACGAAAACCCGATTTACACAGTGATTTTTAAGTTTTTTATTCATTGCTTAGTCACCATGGAAACCATTATTTACTGCATGGCTGTACATCTCTGAATAAAATACATCCCTTTTGCTAAAAAATAATATTTCACACATAGAACACATCAAATCTTTCAATCTACTAACACAAGATTTCTCTTTGGATGCTGGCCATAGCAAATCTAGATTTAGTTGCTTAAACTAGGGAAACTGTTATTTATTATTGGAATTTGCTATCGTTAGTTCACATTTAAATCAGTAATATATTGAGCTTAGTTCGCAAATTAAAAGGTTAAGTTGTCACTTTCATGAAAATATTTTCTATACATGATACAATGATGTTTAAATATGTTTTAGTATGTACCATAAGATAAAAAAAGAGAAAAAATTCTTGAAATATGTTTAAAATAACAATTTATGCGTTTTGGCGTTAATTTTTTTTTTCTTCAAATAATGGGTTTTGATGTTCACTTTATCAAATAGTAACACAATACAAATACAGTAAGTTCAGTAATTATGTTTCCGTATTACCACTTAATTTTGAAGGGATTATCAAAGCAATTTTTTGAGATAAAGTTTGAGTGAGAGTCAAGGCCGTAGCCAGCCAATAATTTCAGGGGGGGGGG
>CABFWO010005149.1:0-28016 GCA_902155825.1 Timema genevievae
TGGAGCTTTTTAGGTACCGACCTAGAAACTTCCCTGGGGCACGATGTCCACAGGGGTGTGTGGCGCCCCTTTCATGCCGTACCATAACACGTTAAAGTCAAGGTTGTTCCTCTCTTCAAACTATGCGCTTCTTGATTTCGAGTGTACACTCTGTTCCACAAGTTGTTGGCTCCCAACAAATACATCAGCTCAATTCAAACCAAATCGTCATCGGAACTTGAGATTAATCTAGTATGATTTTCATCGGAAGATTGTTATTTTAAAACTTAGGAAAAAATATGTTGCCGCAACGGCGGAAATAAAAATTATCACGGTTATTTTACTTATACCTCTACTTATTCTATTTAATTAATATTCATAATTAATAAAAATAAATTAAACAGTCATCCATGAGAGAGAGAGAGTATTATTGGAAACTTTTGATGATTTATAGGAGTGACAAGGTCAGAATAGGAGGAGAAATGAGAAGTGAGCGAAATAGTAAAGTAGAGGATAGAGAAAACACGACTTAGATGGTACAGGAGAATGGAGGAGAATGGAGGAGAATGGTAAGATAGCAAAGAAGATGTTTAATATTAGAGTGGAGGGCGTAAGGCCGAGAGGAAGACCAATGAACAGGCAGCTGGAGGGAGTGTGGATGAGACTGGGTCACGGTGGAGGAGGAGTGGTTATATTTGAAGGAAATTTACCCACATTTGCATGAAATAAGAGTGGGAAAACATAATCAGTACACCCGACTGGGATTGAACTCCGATCTACCCGTCTTGTAAAACACGAGAGTAGGCGCCTTAGACCATGCGACCATCAAGCGTGTCACATTTAAGAGGAAGGAATAAAGAAGGTGAAATTCGGATGAAATGGACACTGTGTTTCGATGGACCAAGATTGGGAAACCGACTCTCAAAACACCAGATAAAGTTAACACTTTGTTTTCACTGTCGCTGGTTAATTCAGAGTGCTACGGATGTGCGTACCTCAAAGTCCTTCTCCGTGATGTCGCCTTTGATCTTAAAATCCGGTAGAAACAGAGCTTCAATGTACGGCACTGGCCAGGCCGTCTTGGAGGCTTCCAGCGGGTCCGTGAGCGTCGAGTGATGCCATCTGGAATTTAAGCATAACGGCGACTGTTAAACCGGCGCGGATATGTGACAACCGTGGAGAACACCGAAATCATAAAAAAAAAAAGTAGCATGTCTTACTACCCATTTGAGTTACACACGTATTAACTAATTGTGCAAATGTGTTAGGGATAAGGGAGGTCAAATTGAGAGAAAGAGTACCAGCATTTGTGTTGAGAGAGAGAATGGAAAGCAATTAAGGAATTATGACCCTCCATCACTCTTGTCCTGGGTTTGAACCCAGATCTCCTCGTAATCGGAGGTGGGGGTGTATAATCAAAGCCAGAGTCGGGAGCAATTTTGGACGAAGTCAAAAGTCAGTGAAAATATATGGACTTCGGCATCAAAATAAAATCTTATAATATATTAACAATATATGATAAATATTTGATGTTAATTTTATACATATTCTATTCTTTGGGACCATTATTTGTAATTTGGATTGACAAATTTATTTGAATATAAATTCACAATGTTAAAGAATCTTCCCATGAAGTCATCCATATTGGAGCATTTTAACGCAGTAAGTTTGTTAAACTAAAGCGCTGGTTTTCGTGTTGAGCTTGACTGCCGAGGGTGGGGAGATCAAGGTTCAAATCTAGGTCGGGTTAACTGGCGGTGGTTTTCCCCTAAATGGTTTTAATCTCTCCCTCCACATAGATGCGGGGCTCACTTCCTCTAAAATTCAACCTTCCCCAGCTCCTAATCCATTAGCATAATTAGTACTTAAGCATATAACCTGAACGGGTAGTAGGACACAGTACTAAACATAAGTTTGTTAAATTATTAGTTATTACTAATTAACGGGGCACGGAAGTTGATGACATTGCATCTTTTTTCTGTGAAGTCGATCACAACGGAAACTTGTACATAAATATATTTTATAACACCCTGATCTTGAAAACATTAAGTTTTAATGTGCTTAAGTGTTTATGCCACTTTGTGGCATTTTTTTTTTGTTTTCTCTTATCGCACATTTTCTGTTATTTTTTAGAATCATTACATAAACATCGTAACTTACAACGGGTGGTTTTTTAATGCACAAATTCATTCTCTTCACTTATTTCGAACACTCATTTTTTCGTATAGTTATTAATAGTGCCAACCAAACACAAAACAATGAGCCTAATGTTTTCTGACAGAACAGTACTAAAAGTAAGTAAGTACCGGTAAGTAAGTTATTTTTAATAGGTTGTAACGTATAAAAGAGCTAGCCTGATATAATATTTGTTTGTTCGCCACAATTAGTGTGATATTTTATATAATTATTGAATTGGTTTCAAGTTTGTTATTCCGTATTATAATAATTAAAAAGGGATAATGTCTTATTTTAGAAAACAAAAGTTCTGGTGTTTTATAGTTTTTATTTTTAGTAGATAAACAGTTTTTTGATAGATATCTCACACGTTGTAGATTTTAATAAGAGCCCGACTATTGCGTTATATGCATGATAATTCCCGACACGTGAGATTTATAATATAGATTAATATGTCATAGACTCAACCTACACGGCTCCTCGTCAGGAAGGCAAGTGAAGAGATGCGTACCTTGAAGTAGTTATATCTAGCGACATTTCCTTCTCGAAACTTCCCAAAAGAAAAAAAGGTGTGATCATCCAGGTGCGTTTCTGTTTACAAGACTGAGTTGGCTTTTCTAAAAGAGACGTAGAAAGATGTTGCCATACCTTGCAACTTAACAACTTAACATAAATATATCTTACTACCCGCTTGCATTTATAGTATCGTAATTTTGAACATAGATGTGAATAATGAATTATTGAGATGTGTAATTCCATATCATTACAAGGTATATTAGCCAAACAGTTTGTTATTTATTTATTCTTTTGCAAGATTCCACAGCCATTACCAAAAATGGGCAAAGAAAAACCATTGTATTTTAAATGTGTTTTTGATTTTTTTCAAGAACATCTTTTTTTATTTTTGAGGACATAAAAACTGGATTTTTTTGTGCATGTTTTTGTTTTTAAGAGCATTTGTGTTTTGTTTTTAAGAGCATTAATACAGTCCCTTTTTTTGGGGGCTTTTAAAGGCATCAACTTCCAGGGCCTGCTAATTAATATATATCAGCCATTTATGAAGGAGTCGGAGTTGGACAGTTAGAAGAATAGTCGAAGTCGAAAACTTGGCGTAACGACTCCACAGCCCATATCGGCGTTCCAGTCTATAAAGGCTGTGTCACACTGTGCTACTTAATAATAATAATATTTAGCACCGCGTCTTACTACCCGTTAGGGTTATACGCTTAAGTACTAATTACCCTAATGGATTAGTAATTGGGAGGGTTGAATTTAGAGGAAGTGAACCCGCATTTGCGTGGAGGGAGAGTGGAAAACCATTTAGGAAAAACCACCCCCAGTTCACCCGACCGAGATTCGAACCTCGATCTCCCCGTCCTCGGCAGTTGAGCTCAACACGACTAGCGCGTTAGCCAACTACGCCACCGAGGCGGGTGTGTGCTACTTACTAACCAGTAGTCGACCTTAAGGGTCACGTGACTCATTCGCTGCTAGCGAGTAGCGCTCTGGTCACCCAGAGTGACGGTAGAACCGCGGTGCATTAGGGGATGTTATTTATCACCATGTGGTCGTATTGATGTGAGCTGTATTCATTTTGTATTGAAATCAAACTTTTTTTTTAGCACCGCGTCTTACTACCTGTTCGTGTTATACGCTTAGGTACTAATTACACTAATGAATTAGGAAGGCTGAATTTAGAGGAAGTGGACCTACATTTGCGTGGAGGGAGAGTGGAAAACCATTTAAGGAAAACCACCTCCAGTTCACTCGATCATGATTCGAACTTCGATCTCCTCGTCCTTGGCAGTCTGGCTCAAGAGAAAACAAGCGTGTGAGCCAACTACGCCACCGAGGGCGGGTGCAATCCAATCTACACAACCACGTGATTTGCTGTACTCGCCGCAACGTTAGCACAATGTGACAATACTAGCGGCTAGCGAAGTAGCACAGTGTGACACCGCCTTGACGGGAGTGACATTTCAGACCCATTCAACCACCGAAGCGAGTCTTGACGACCTTACCTTCTTCTTGACACCCGCGACCAAGGTCTTGAAACGCTATACGTGGATTGGTGGCTCGCGGCACTACCAAATGATCTACCGCTTAGGAACGACCGACCGCTTAGATTATTGGTAAAGTTGGAAAGACTGAACTGTAAAACCACAAAAAAATAAAAAAATAAAATAAAGAGTGCATACTATAAAGTTGAAAAATAAATAACTTATTGAGGTAAGATAGGATTGGTGTATTGTTTATTTTTTTTGAAATTTCTAATCATCAGGTTGATTAAAATTAAGAGCTATTATTTATTCAAGCACAGTTTCTTTGTAACCATTCGGGTAATACGCCTATATAGATATTGATATTATCTATCAAAGGTGACAGTGAATTGATGTATGAATGCATGAAAATAGATCTAGTAACTGTTCTAGTTGTCAGATAAGGTTCTTCCTATGAACATTGGACTGTAGTAACAGTTCTAGCTGTCAGATAAGGTTCTTCCTATGAACATTGGACTGTAGTAACTGTTCTAGCTGTCAGCTAAGGTTCTTTCTATGAACATTGGACTGTAGTAACTGTTCTAGCTGTCAGATAAGGTTCTTCCTATGAACATTGGACTGTAGTAACTGTTCTAGCTGTCAGATAAGGTTCTTCCTATGAACATTGGACTGTAGTCACTGTTCTAGCTGTCAGATAAGGTTCTTACTATGAACATTGGACTGTAGTAACTGTTCTAGCTGTCAGGTAAGGTTCTTCTTACAGCAATTTTTGTTAGATTATAGTTTTGCTGTATTGGTGATAATATAGTCTGATTAATAACTTCTAAGATTACAAACCAAGTGGGTATCAGGGGAAGGAGGTGGAATACGACTCGGTGGGTAATACCGCTGATCATAACATCACAACAATATTTACTCAAGTGAGCGCAATCCTCCCCATCTTCCCCTAAGATGCGATGCTTATAAAAAAAAAAGCATCCAACTTCAACTTTGTGTCGTATGAAACTATCTCCTCAGCATCCAGACGACAAATGGAAGGTGGGAGGGAGGTCTTTACATAGAGGAAGAGGGGTTTTTTCATCTGTACTGTATTTTATAGGACCAGTCCATATCGCTTCTTACTAGTGGATCATATCCATGTTTTTTTTATAAATTCCTTTTTTTTCTATTTAAATAAAAAAATGCTTCATATTTATTTTCTGCATAAGATGTTGGTTAGCAACAATGGCGTTGAGGGATGGCCAAGAGGAGTTTATGAGACTTTAAAATGTAATTTTATAAAAAAAAAATTGAAAACATTTTTTTTAAGAATAATTTAAGGTTTAGGTTAGTTTTATTTAGACCTAATTAATCCAATTTTTTGAATAATTTAAAAAATCTACACTATTTTTAACCCTTACTTTCTTTCCGCTGATGACCATTTAAAAAAATTAACCTCAAAAAAAGATTTTATTGTCATCCAATGTTTTTTTTTAAACCCACAACAATGAAAAAGTTCATTTATTTTTTGAAAAGTGGCAAACTTCGTGCATAAGCATAATGATTTGGACGTGTTGTATACATTTGTTCTAATTATTTGCTATGTTTATAACAAGGATACAAATTTAGGCGAGGTCCTATAATTAATTAATTCCAACAAATAGCCCCAAGTAACAAATCCCCGTACCTGACTTAAATATGTCTGTCGAGAATACTTTGATGAAATTTCCTTGGGTTTCTTATGATGAGCGTTTCCCATTTATATTTACAATTAAAGTGTAAAAAGTAAAATTACTGTCACATTTGCTAGAAAACTAATTAATAAAGAATACTTTAAGTCAACATTTGACTTATATTTGCCCCATATTTATTTACAAATAATAGCCAACATTGACAATATATAACTGAAAATACCAAAAAAGATAAAATAGTAATTTTTTTTACGACTTAACGTATTTTTGTTTATTGGTAGCAAAGAAGGAAAAAAGCTTTCGATTTAAACATCAAGAAAATATATACAATTACAGACAAAACTAACAGCTTTCATACATTATTCGATCATGAAATCTGACTAAATATTATGAACATCTTTGGGTACTATAAATAAAGGAGGGCAAATGATTTTTCAAAAATCGCGAATAAATGTATGATTAGCATACATATTTAAAAAGTGAATTTTTTACTATTGGTAACACTTTTTAATACTCGTATACGATTCTGATTTAGTTTCTACATTAGATATTTGATTAGATTTGTGTTGTGGTTATGTTATTATTTCTATTTAGAGGTAAATAATTAAGAATAGACTAAAAATTTCGTTTTGCCACAGAAGCTTGTATATATATTTTTGTGAGTGCGTGCCACGTGATGGTATGTAGAATACGATATTTACAAAACTACTTTGCCTAAATGCCCCATCTACATATTCTTTATTCACAAGTCCGAGGTTTGTGATAATTTTATTTACGTTCATAAAATCCGTATTCTTGATCACGTGATCGTGCCAACCATTGAGATAAGCCCCACCTACAGAGTCTGGATCCTTATAGTCCTTTAAAGTGCCCTTAGGAATGGAAATCACAACTACAAAGTCCGTATCCATGAATAAGTAATCCATGATTGCTATGGTAATGCCATTGGTCCTTTAATTTCGATGTGCACGGACGCCTACTTTGCTGTGATTGGTAGTCCTGAGCAGTCCGTATCGACTAGTCCTTAGAAAGTTAAAGTTGAGTCGGCTTCAATGGAGTGGTAAGGGCTAAGGAATTAAGGACAAAGACTATATAGATAGTGCAATTTGTTGGTATGGAGTAGATTTCTTTCAGAGTGCTACGCACCTTACGGATTCAGAGTCTGTAGACAGCGCAATCTGTTAGTATGGAGTCAATCTCTTACGAAGTACTACGCACCTTACGGACACGGACTCTGTAGACGGGGCTTTAGTGTGAGACTCTTTGAAATAAAATCGTTTGCAACAAGAAGCAACTGCCAAGCAATCAATTGAACAAAAATACAAATATTTATTTTTTATGGTCAACAACACTAAGCGTGTGCTCTAATTACGCTAATGAATTTGGGATGAGGAAGTTTTGAATTTAGAGAATGTGTACCCACGTTTGTGTGGAGGGAGAGTTGAAAAACCATTCAAGGAATACCACGCTTGGTACACCCGACCAGGATTCGAAGTCTGATATCGCATGTCATTGTGAGAGTAAGAGAGATGTAACGGACTTTCCTTGTTTTAAGATGGCCTGTAGATCATGAGTGTGTCGCTCGCAAGTACATGACACCACAAAATATATTCTAGAGAATAATTGTTATTAGAAACACTCAATAATCACCTGAAATGCCCACTTTAATTTTATTTTTTTTCCAAGAAAGCCAAACCCTTGCACATGAGAAACAATTATCTCTTTTATCTTAATTGAAGAGATCTTGAAGATCTACAAATGAAACTACCATACATGATGTAGGATCACATACACACCAGAACTGAACATGAAACTCATTCTGCTACATGCATGCATTAGATATCACACATATTATAAAAGCCTAAATTAATATCGTATTTAAAATGATTACCATATTTCTTCGGTACTAAGATGCACCCTGTTTTTAGATATGTTTTTATGGGGGAAATAAAAGTTTCTCTTAGACTCGAAGAAATATGGTAAGTTTATTTATTTATTTATTATACCAACTGGCTTTCAAATCCTTCAATGATTTATAAATAAAGCTATGGTTCTTATCTTTCCTAGCTAAACCAAATCTTACATGTGTTAATAAATAATAAAAAAAAAGTATTGATCATATAAAATATATTTCAAAAACAATAATGCCATATAGAGGAATTGATAACGGGTTACCAGTATCATGTAGGCTTAAAGACCTTAAGTCAACACAAAAGATAGTCAACATTTATGTTTCTTAATTATACTTTAGAGAGTTCAATGAGTTTTGTTTTAATTACATTTATAATTCACAGTTATAAAACTTGATAAATTTCTGTATTACCCGAGTCACCGTCATTTTAGATATGTAATAATATTACTAAAGTGTTCAAATATATTAATATTAACAAATAAAAAGTGTCTTATGTTAGAAATAATAATATTCATCTCATAACCTAATATTTCAATTTTGTAATTCTTTTTTCCCCTTTATAGATGTAAAGTTGGCTCCATACTTGATACTGAAACTTGAGACATGGAGGACAGTTCAGAAATCCTTGAAGGTACAGAAATAAAACCTGTCTGGGATTTCGGAATACAGATAAAATCGGAACCTGGCGCCGACGACGATGATATTTGTGATAGAGAACAACTTTGCATCACAGACGAAATTAACATTAAAGACGAACCTTTATTTAAAGATGAAGTAGTCATCGAAGACGAAATACTTATCACAGATGAAATACACATCAAAGATGAAATAACATTGGAACATGAGGTAGGTAAGATAATTAATTATCACCTTTAAAGCAAAATAGAAAATTCTTAGTAAGTACCATATTTAAAATCAAAACTTTATTTTTATTTTTTGGTGACCTTATTTTACTAATAGTTTGGATTTTACGTGTATATACTTATTACAGCTTATGTGTTAAGGATGAGGAAGGCTTAGTTAATCTAAAGACCCACTTCATTGGCCGCATGCTCTAACGCGCTTCTCTCGTGTTGGACTATACTGCCAAAGACAGGGAGATCGGGGTACAATTCCGGTCGAGTGCACTTAGGTTTTGTTTTCCTAAATAGCTTACCACTCTCCTTCCACGCAAATGTGGGTGAACTTCCTCTCAAACTTTTCTAATCCCTAAGCCATAAGTGTAATTAGGAAAGATGCGTATAACCCGAATAAGCAGTAAGACATGTTACAAAAAAAAATATAGAGGAAATGTACCCACCTTTGCATTTGGGAAATATCTCCTTCAGCACACCAGACCAAGATTTGAATCCCGACCTCCCTGTTAATCGACAGCCCAGTCTGCTGTAAGAGCTACCCCCTCCCAACACAATCCTCTTATACTCTATTCATGGTAGGAATTACTCTCTGAAAGGCCTTTTTTCTTACCGATATCCTACTATACAATAGATTTCTGGTAGGGAAAAGGGCCTCTCAGAAAACAATTCCTACGATGAACAGACACTAGCTTAGTTGTCTCACCAGGAATGTGTATTTTACAACCATATAAGCAAAGAGGATTAAACATTTATGGCCTTTGTAATCTTCTCATTCAAAAAACTGTGGATTAGTAACATTTACACATTTATTAAATATTGATACGATTAAAAAATATTCTTATTCAAGTTAAATGCATAAAAATTAGCCTACTTAAAACTGAAATAAACCAAGAAAACTAATCCCCAGAATTTAAAATACCAAAAGAGACAATAAATTGATCTCTAAAAAACAGTTTTCACACCTAGGGGATCTTGAACTGATTTTATAATTTCATATACACATGAGCCTTGTCTTTGATGTACCAGAAATAAATAAATCACATGTAATCATAATCAGGGCCCTGTATTTGACATAGTATTTGATTCATTTGCTAAATGTTAAATGTGTTTTTTCATTATTTTATTCAGCATATATTACATTTACAGGGGCAAAGAGCAGGTATCCCATTGTTACGATCCTTCAAAGAACCAAGCCAGCCGATACCAACACGAGATGGCTTGGACACGATTGGGACAATAAATTCTAGCGTGAAACGCAAGTACAGTGAAGTATTCAAGAAATGCGGGACTGAAGGTTGTGTTGGATTGTCCCAGAATTGTGGGTATTATACAGCGCACGAAGACACTTTTTGTGGACAAAAATGCCCCGCGGAAGGCTGTTGTAAGTTGTCTATGTGCGGTGATTATTGCTTATCTCACAGAAGTAAAATTTATAACAAAATATCCCAAGTAAAAGATTCTTCTAAAAACACCATGAAATGTGGAAAATGTTTAGCGCACGGTGGTAATGGATTGTGTGAGTTATGCCCTATACAAGACTTTTCTAAACATGCTAAGAAAGATAGCCACTGTATTGAACATGGAGGGAATAAATATAGTACATTTTGTCAACGAGAAGGCTGTTTTAATCTTGACACTAATATACATGGCTACTGTACTCAACATGGTGGAAATACTCACAGGAAGTTATGTCTAATAGAAGATTGTTATAGATTTGCTCATAAAGGTCGCTACTGTATTGATCATGGAGAGAATAAATATAGAACGTATTGTCAACGAAAAGGCTGTTTTAATCTTGACACTAATAGATATGGCTACTGTATTGAACATAGTGGGAATACTCACAGGAAGATATGTCAAATAGAAGGCTGTTATAAATTTGTTCATATTGGTGGCTACTGTATTGAACATGGTGAGACCAAATATAGCACGTTTTGTCAACTAGAAGGCTGTTTTAAACTTGCTTATAGACGTGGCTACTGTATTGAACATGGTGGGAATACTCTCAGGAAGTTATGTCAAATGGAAGGTTGCTCTAAATTGGCTCTTAAAGATGGCTACTGTATTGAACATGGTGAGACGAAATATAATACGTTTTGTCAACGAGAGGGCTGTTTTAAACTTGCTGATAGACGTGGTTACTGTATTGGACATGTTGGAAATACTCATAGGAAGCTATGTCAAATAGATGATTGTTCTAAATTTGCTCATAAAGGTGGCTACTGTATTAAACATGGTGGGACCAGCTATAGGAAGCTATGTAAACGAGAAGATTGCTCTAAATTTTCTTCTAAAAGCGACTACTGTATTAAACATGGTGGGACTAGCTACAGGAAGTTATGTAATCAAGAAGATTGCTCTAACCTTGCTAATAAAGATGGCTACTGTAAAAGACACGCTGCTACATGTGATACAATTATTTGTGCTAAAGCAGAATGTTTCTAAGTTGAAGTGAAGGGTGCTTACTGCATTAAACTTGCTTAACGATAAAAGATGCAAAGTAAGATATTTTCTCAAAATTGTTAGGTAGGTGGATTCCGCATATCGTGCACTGGTTCTGATTATCATAAAATATGTTGAGCAAAAAATTGCTTTAAATTTGGGATGATACATTTTATGTTAATTCTACATTCCTAATCACTATCGCATTATTGTGTATATATTATATATATAGAGTTATCCGAAATAGGTAATATGATACAAATAATAGGGGGGAAAATATTTATCTTAAATAGGTTTAAACTGGCTAAAGTGGCTGCATGGTCTAAGGCATTACTATCCTGTTAAACTTGACGGCCAATAACAGGGAAATCTGAGATCGAATCTTGTTTGGGTACACTACGGTTAGATTTTCCCAAATGGTTTTTCACTCTTCCTCCATGCAAATGCAGCTATACTTCCTTTAAATTCAACCTTCCTCATCCCTAGATCATTAGCATAATTAGTACATATGCATATAACTTGACTAGATCGTAAGACTTGGTGCTAGAAAATAGCTAATTTTTTTTAACAAATACTGATTTGTTCTACATTATTTTGTTTTGAATTCTGTTGGGAAATTAAACTTAAAAAATAAACCAAGCAAAAATGAAATATTTATTGATGGCAAAAACCTAATATTGCTTAGAATGATATTAAATGTTTACATTTTAATTTAAGGAGTGTATATATAGTTGAGAATAGAGGTAAGTTATCCACCAATTTGACCTAAACTGCTTGCTGTCCGTACACTGTGAAATTGGTTAATTCTCGAGACTAATGGCCCTAAATAAGTCATTATTCATACTCTGTAAGATATTTCTACTCCTGAAACTAGACTATAAATACGCTGCTAAACAACTGCTTGATTTCCTCTGAAGGTTTTTGCTAACGTTCAGATGAACTTTATAATTAATAAATCATATAAGATATATTTATAGAATGCCAAACTTTAGACAATTTCATTCAATGTTGAAGGTCGAAAATGAGCTTTCTATAAAAATCAGGGTTTACCTGGTGACACACAATATACAGTGAGCACTTCCTTAGATGGCATTTATATGACTTGAGCTCTGACTTTATTGACCTGAAACTAAACTAAATAGTTTAAAAAATGGCTTTGAATAAAAATCATCTAACTAAATGACATGATTAAATCAAACATGCACACTATAAATGAAAAATATAATATGTATATATTTAATAAAAAGCCTTAAAAACTAAACTTTAGCATTCTGCTGAATATAATATTGATTTACAAATATCTGCTTCAGAAGTTATAACTACCCAACGCAACCCTCTCCAGCTTAGTTGCAGTCTCACCAGGAATTTGTATCTTACAACTATACAAGAAATGTTAATTTTAATGTTTAGCCTTCATTGTCGTCTCATTTCGACAACTGTGGGCTGAAAACTCTTAAATATTTACTAAATATTGATAGTATTTAAAAATATTCTTATTCAAGTTAAATACCTAAAAATTACTCAGAACTGAAATAAATAAGAAAAAATGTATCTAAAATAAAAAAATATTAATTGAGCTATAAAAAGAGTTTTCACACATAGAATCATGAGCTGAATTTATGTACTCGTAAGAATTGTCTTTGATGTAATAAAAAAATCACATGTAATCAAAACAAGGCTTTGTATTTGACATAGTGTTTTATTTATTTTCTACATGAAAAATATGTTTTATTTCATTACTTTCTATTCAGCATTTATTTCATTTACAGGGGCAAAGTGATATTACATTGTCGCAATCCTTCAAAGAATCAAGCCAGCTGGTATCAACAAGGAATTGTTTAGACACGATTGGGAAAAGTAATTCTTGTGTGAAACAGATATATGTCGAAGTCTTCAAGAAATGCGGGACTGAAGGTTGTGTTAGATTGCCCCAGAAACGAAGGGATTGTATCGCGCACGGAGGCACTTTTAGTAGAAAAAAATGCCCCAAAGAAGGCTGTTATAAGTTGTCTATACATGGGACTAGCTACAGGAAGTTATGTAAACAAGAAGATTGTACAAAATATGCATATAAAGGTGGCTACTGTATTAAACATGGTGGGACCAGCTATAGGAAGCTATGTAAACGAGAAGATTGCTCTAAATTTTCTTCTAAAAGCGACTACTGTATTAAACATGGTGGGACTAGCTACAGGAAGTTATGTAAACAAGAAGATTGTTCTAAATGTGCATATAAAGGTGGCTACTGTATTAAACATGGTGGGACCAGCTATAGGAAGCTATGTAAACGAGAAGATTGCTCTAAATTTTCTTCTAAAAGCGACTACTGTATTAAACATGGTGGGACTAGCTACAGGAAGTTATGTAAACAAGAAGATTGTTCTGAATGTGCATCTAAAGGTGGCTACTGTATTGAACATGGTGGGACTAGCTACACGAAGTTATGTAAACAAGAAGATTGTTCCAAATATGCATTTAAAGATAGCTATTGTACTGAACATGGTGGGACTAGCTATAGGAGGTTATGTAAACAAGAAGATTGTTTTAAATCTGCAGCTAAAGGTGGCTACTGTATTGAACATGGTGGGACTAGCTACACGAAGTTATGTAAACAAGAAGATTGTTCTAACCTTACTAATAAAGATGGCTACTGTAAAAGACACGCTGCTACACATAATAAAACGTGTGCTACGGCAGAATGTTTCTAAGTTGAAATGAAAGGTGCTTACTGTATTAAACTTGCTTAGTGATAAAAGATGCAAAGTAAAATATCTTTTCAAAATTGTTAGATAAGGTGGATTCTGCATATTGTTCATTGGTTCTGATTATCATAAAATATGTCAAACAAAAAATTGTTCTAAACTTGCGATGAAAGGTGTAGATCGTGTTTCACATGGTGCCACGAATGATATTTTTTTCCAAGCATAAGATTATCTTATTGTGGATTCATTCGCTCACAAAAAAACTATTGCAGATCACAAGCTTGGTCATGTGACCACACAATCACAATTACAAGATTTCCACCTATTCGGTGCGAGCTGTTTTGCTGAAGTTCAACTCATCTCTACTTTGTCCTCTCTGCCTGAGATGTTTGGCACATAATAACCAATCAAATTTTAGAACCAACCATCTCAAATCAGTGCGCACCCACATTTGCCAATGCATGCACTCTACAGCCAGAAGTTAGCAGACAGCTTCGTTGGCCGTTGTGAGCAGATTTGAAATAACCAGTTAATGTAAGACGTATCGATGTATTGGATTATGCCACGACCCAGCATTATAAACTAAAAAGAAACATCAGAAGAATTATCTAAAATAAATGTTTATATACTAGAAAATAAAATATGTTGATAATCAGCTGTTTTAAGTTAGCGTTGCAATGCACCTATATCAACATACAGCGAGTGAATTGCTGTGCTACTTAAGCAGATTCTTTCTATTTTCGGTGAACTTATGAATCAAGTTTTTCAAGTTTCTAAGAAAGGTGGATACTGTAAAACGCTCACAAGCCAGAACAATATTATGATGCATCAAATTTGCATAGGTGCATCCCGTCACTGATGAATTAATAGTTGGAAATTTAACTATTTATCAATTCTAGAATAGTTTTTTTTTGTCACAATGTCTGACAACCCATTCTAGTTGTACGGATCTGTACTAAATGCTTATGTGTCAAGGGTAAGAAAGTTTGTATTCAGAGGAAGTTTACCCTCATTTTATAGAGCTAGAGTGGAAACACATTTTTGAAAAACTACCCTTATTACACTCTACCGGCACAAATTCATGTTGGCTTTAGTATCCTATTTCTACAAGTCACAAGTTATGTGAGTTTTATACCTTACATTTGACCAATGAAGCAGTCTATTTCTAAAATTAAGCTAGTTTGGAAGCTTTGTGATGATATAATCAATCGGTTCAGAAAATGTGTTTTAAATATTCCTTGTATTTAAAAAAACACTAATGACTGTCCTCTTATTTATGTTATCAAAAAAACATAGAAATATTAAATGGTCTTACTTGCATCATATATGTTATTTTATTAAACATAATCTTAGAACACTTCATATTTATCATCCTGTCATCTTAGCTTAAGAATTTTAGTTTTCTCATAGTCATTTCTCTATTAGGAAAGTAAAATCTACATTGGTGAACACACATCGAGCATCAAACTTTTTGTGTCTGGTTTGGTCTGCCAATATAGGTGGAGGGAAGGTGCTGGTGTTTGAATCTTGGCAGGGAGTTTTGAGGTTTATTTTTCTAAATGGTGTCCTCACCCTCCACCCACACAAATGCAGGTACGTTTAATCTAAATTCTACATTCCTTATCATTATCGGATTAGTGTAAATATATAAATAGTCGTCATGGTTAATATGACGCATAGCATAGGGGAAAATAAAACTTAAATTGTTTTTATCATTTATTTATTTTATTTTGTGTTAAATTCTGTTGGAAAATTGGACTTAGCAATAAATCAACAAAAAACTGACATTATTTAGTGTAGACAAAATATATATATATATATATATATATATTATTTAGCACCGCGTCTTACTACCCGTTCGGGTTATACGCTTAAGTACTAATCACACTAATGGATTAGGAATTGGAAAGTTTGCGTGGAAGGAGAATGGAAAACAATTTAGGAAAAACCACCCCCAGTTCACCCGACCGAGATTCGAACCTCTATCTCCCCGTCCTCGGTGGTCTAGCTCAACACGACTGGCGCATTAGCCAACTACGCCACCGAGGCGGGTAGAGTGAAATTAAAAGTTTAAATTTTTGTTTAAGTTGTGTATATCTAGTTGAGAATCAGAGCTAAGATCATAGCTAGCTATTAATATAGAGGGAGATTGATTGACTTCCAAAACTAGACTATAAATACGGTCGTAAGTCAAACAAATTTCAATGATGAAACAATGTTTCCCTTCCAGAGTTCAGATAAGTAAATCAATGGTATTCAACCTTATTTGTTCACTTACACCTAGATATAATTTCTCTTTGACTTTGTATACTCTCAAAGTTGTTGGTCTATAATGAAGGCTAGATATATTCTGTAATAAGCATCATCATCATCATCATCAACTGTGTTCAGTTCAGTTTAGTAAAATACCTCCATCTTCCTCTTCACTTCCACCATTCTTCCTCCTTTAAACACTTCTTTTCTTCTCCTCTCACTTGCACATTTTCTGTTATCTGCTCCTCCCATCCTTTTCTTGGTCTCCTTTGTAGGCTTTTCCCTACATACTTCATCGCCATCATTGTCTTTGATATGCTCTCCATTTCTCTCATTACATTTCCATACCCTAAAGAATTACAAACACGCAGAATTACAAATACGCAGCCACCCATTTTGGTCAGTAGCATCATCAAAATGGCAGCAAAAGTATCCCGTAGCTCAACAAGGACAACTTGTAACATCCATGCAAGGCTGTAGTCAAGGGGGGGTTTTGGGAGTTCAAACCCACCCCTGAAATTTTATGAACAAAATATATATGGCTTTATTTATGTTTCAAACAATATCAAAATTAAGGTAAAAGTACAAATTAGGGGGCTGTGTTACCTTAAGATATTTGTAGCCTACATATAATGTACGTATAATTTTGTAATCTTTGTTTTATAGATGTGAAACATGAGTTTGTCAGGAGAAACACAAGAGCAAGGTGAATGTGACTGGAATAAGATATTTAAGAAAGGTTTGCGGGAAAACTCGTATGGACAGAGTAAATAATGAATGGCTTCTGAAGGAGTGGGTTTGAAAGGGAATACAATAGGTCAATGTAAAAGGAGCGTCTTATGTTGGTTTGGGCATATTGAGAGGATGAGTGTGGAAAATATATGAAGGTAGAGTGTGTGGATCAAAAGGAAGGTATAGACCATGTAGGACGTGGTTAAATGTTGAAGACGAATGGGTGAAAAAGAGACACATTAAGAGTTTTAAGAATAAAATAACATGTATGATTTGGTGTATGGATTTGGTTGAATCAAAAAGACTATGCAAAAAAAAAAGTGAAGTGTGGAGAATGTTAGTGAGGATGGATTAAGTACTTTTTTTTTTCAAACTATATGCACAGTTTCTTGTTTGCTTGCCCAATAAGTAAACAGCTTGATCAGGTAAATATTTATGTAAGACAATGGTGCTTTTTTTTATCTCAGCTTTTGTCAAAGCTCTATTAAAATATCAATATATTACAGTAGCCTATAACACGGGAAATAATGCTTTTATAAAATATTTGTTCACGTAAAAGCTGCTTCTTTTAAATAGTCCTGCAACATTGCAATGATAATTATTTGGTATCTCAAATAATTTCTGAGACAAGATGATCATTATTGTAATATTCATTTATCTAAAGTAACTTCAGGAGCCATTTTCATGGGAAACTAAGGTACGGAATTTGGTTTTTAATTTTAACCTAAACGGCGCATAAATTCGAATTCAATTCAAAATCTTTATTGCCGATATTGAGAATTGTTTTCTCTATTTTGACTCTTAAGTACTGTAAGGCTGAGTTTATATTCATACATAAAAAAACTACTAGCGAATAGTTTATAGCACAGAGGCTAGTATGCAAGAAGTTTAAATACCTGTTCAATTATATCGTTTATAATCGATAGATTGTGAATAGTGTCTATGATGCATAAAGTTGATTTTAACCTGAGCTTTTTATGCGTTATGCAAGGTGATCTCTATACTATACTAGATGGACATAAACACACCCCTTGCAAAGGACCAAAGATTGACGCACACGTTTGTCGTCTGCTTGATAGTGAAGGAATAAATTATTGGTTTCTTTCAATGTTATTGTACAAAAACATGTTTCTGCTAAATAAATGTGTTATTGTTTGAAAATAGTGATCTATTATTATACTAAACTGGCTGAAGAAACATTTTAATTAAAGGTTATAAAATTCAGTTTTACAGGTATTATTGTACAAAAACGAATAAAATATAACGTATTTAAAGTTGGCTATTAACTTGTATATTAATTCCAAAAACTATATTAGATTGAAAGTTCGGTAAATATAATAAAATAGGTTATCTTATAACTTGATTATATTTGTTTGAATGACAAACTTAGTGTAGTTGTCTTACATTCAAACGGTATATTGCTTTAAGAAAGCATAGTAGTATATCGAAAGTTTAATAACTATAATGAATCAAGGTAACTAAAAACTTCATAACATTTATTTGAACGACATACTTTGGTTAGAAAACTTGTTTAAATGATAATCTAGATTATAGGGTTGTAGGAGGTACTTTTACTACATTACAATGTATTTAAATTTAGCTATTATCTTGCAAATGTTTTTAGAGCTCATAGTATATTGAAAGTTTGGAAAATATAATTAAATAAGGTACACCGAAACTTAATAACATAGTGTACTTTATGTTAAAGTCTTAAGTTCAAACAACCAGTTTGCTTATAGCTTAATAGGCCTTCATGAAGTATTACCTACTATATTAGCCTATATCAATTTATTTAAAGAAACAAGTTGCGAGTTTCGAATTTTGTTATACTCTCCAGACTTTTTATTAACACATTCATTTCATTAAACTAATCACACTTTGGTGTATCTTATATATTCAAATAAATTGCGAACAATGTCAATGCCTTTTTCCTTGTATGTAAGTAAGAGAAAAAGAGATACCCGAAAGTTGTATTCTCTCTTACACAATTGTTGGTATATAGACGAGAGCATGAAACTTTCAGCCACACATTGCCCAACCAATTAAATTATATAGCTCAATGGTTATGCATGGAGAATAGTTTAGATAGTCATTGGACTTTAGACGTATCAGCCAATGAGAATGCGAGTAGAGGGTTTAGCCAATTAAACGCCAGTATACAAACGAACGAAAGAACTAGCTTCTGTATTCATCTTAATTTTTGAGAAAATCTAGAATAATGTAATCTGTGGGGAGAATTTAATACTTTACGTTAACCATACTTGATTGTTATTCATGAATGTTTTTTTGTTTTAGGGTCAATGACTATGATTGTAAATAGAGTAATATTTAGTAGCTTTCCTAGCTGTCAGATAAGGCTCTTCCTATGAACATTGAACTGTAAATATTCAAGTTATTTTAACATATTTAATGTTTCGGGTATGATCTATGAAACGAATATATTTTTAGCTAGCTTCCCAAATTTTGGTTTCCAGAGAACATTATTTTCTTCCTGAACACTCAAAACAATAAAATCATTCCAAACAGACGGCACATACAATGGGTAAGTTAGCCTATTGATTGTGTGGAAATGTTTAAACTTATGCTATCTTTCAATTGTACGCTTAATTTACTCTTTAAAGGAAATCACCTTGCCGGTCACCATTATGATGCAGTTTATAAGTTAATGTCATAATATAATCAGTGAAGGTAAGACCTGCTTGGTTCCACTATGATGTATCTTATAAGTTAGCGTCATAATGTAATCAGTCAAGGTAAGACTGCTACCTTGCTTGGTTCCACTATGGTGTAGCTTATAAGATAGGGCCATGTTGTAATCAGTCAAGGTAAGACTGCTACCTTGCTTGGTTCCACTACGGTGTAGTTTATAAGATAGGGTCATAGTGTAATCAGTCAAGGTAAGACTGCTACCTTGCTTGGTTCCACTATGATTCAGCTTACAAGCCAGGGCCATAGTGTAACTTGAACAAGTCATAAGTTGGACTAGACTTCTGAAGATGGGTGGGATTGCTGTTCGATCCCGGTCAGGTGCACCGAAGGTGACTTTACACGGGTACCGTGCAAATGCGGGTGCATTTCCTCTTATTAAACCTTCATAATCCCTAACCCATTCTTTTAATTACTACATAGGCGTATAACCCAAATTGGTAGTAAGACGCAGTGCTAAAAAAAACTAATAAGTGCATTTTACATCAATTTTCAGTAGATATTTAATCCACCCCAACCACCTTTTCTGTTTACGAAAACCAACTCAAAAGTAATTTTCGCACTCTACTTTGGCCAGAATAACTTGGTCGATAGCACTCGATACCAAGACGTAGCCAATTCAATCCCATAAACTCTCCTATTGTTACTGGTTAACAGACTTATTTTTCTTTAACTTTTCTTTTGTAATTACATATGCATAGCTTGATATTTAAAAAGAAGATGGATTGTAAATGTAATTAAACGTTAACAATTAGTTAATTTAAATCTCATTTTAAATTTTGAGGGCCAAATACAACAATTTTCAGATGCCTGCTCTAAATCATGGTTCCTAGACTGGTGCATGACTTGTCAATGTTTGGTAAACACAGCTTTAGGCCATTTTATAAGTACATTTCCCTTATATTTACAGATGTCAAATCGGAACCTTGTGAATCCGTCGACACGAATGAAACCACTCTGCCCATAGAATATATAAAAATTGAATCAGAGTGGGATTACGGGTATCCAGTCAAAAATGAGCCCCGTAACGACGACGAAAATTGTTCCAAAGTTGAGTCTCATGATAATGTTAAGGAGAAAATCCATGCTATTATTAAAGAGGAAATTCATATCAAGGATGAAATCATTTTGGGAGATGAGGTAAGTCAGGCTGACTTTTTTTTTTTTAACAGTTAAATTAACTCTACAGGCAGTCCTCAACTTCTATACGTCAAAAAAACAAAAAAAACACACATACACTCCCCCTCTCTTCAAGCTATCAAATATTTGCGATGCTTCCCAAATGTTTCTTTGATGCAGTGTTTGTCCAACAATTTGAGTATTTTATTGAAATTTTGCCGTTGTTCATTTGTAAAAATGAAAGGAAAGTTTGACTCAGAAATAATTCTAAATTCCTCGTCACTTTCAAGAGTGTAATTAACGTGTATGTATAAGTGTAACCGAAAGGGGTACAAAGACGTGATGAGAACAAATACATATTAGGCTTTTGATCAGATGCCATTCATTATGCTTATGACATAAACATTATTCTAAAAATATGACACCCGCCTCGGTGGCATAGTTGGATAACGCGCCAGTCGTGTTGAGCTAAAACACCAAGGACGGGGAGATCGAGGTTCGAATCTCGGTCGGGTGAACTGGGGGTGGTTTTTCCTAAATGGTTTTCCACTCTCCCTCCAACGCAAATGCGGGTTCACATCCTCTAAATTCAACCTTCCTATTCTCAATCCAGTAGTGTAATTAGTACTTAAGCATATAACCCGACCGGGTAGTAAGACGTGGTGCTAAATAATGATGATGATGATAGTAATATGACATAGGAATTATAAAAAAATCCTAAAATTTTCAAAATAAAACCTAAAAATTCAAACAAAATCACTTAATGAACGGACATTACAGAAGCAAACATGCACTTTACCAATGGAAACTAAAAAAAAATGAAATGAAAAGCCTTTAAAAACTAGACTCTTGCTTTATGTCTAATATAATATTGGTTTACAAAAGCTGCTTTTGATGTAATAGCTACCCCCTTCCAACGCAACCATCTCTAGCTTAGTTGCAGTCTCACCAGGAATTTGTATTTTACAACCAGACAAGTAAAGAGGATACAAAGTTCATTGATATAATTGTCTTCTCATTCAGACAACTGCGGGTTTAAAATACTAATATTACTTTTTTATGCATTTAAAAAAATTATAGTTTTTACAATTACATTTATTCAACATAAGTACCCTATACTTATAGTTAAGATCCTGAAACGACATAAACCAAGAAAATATGACCTAAGTATCCAAAATGTCAAAAAAGACCATAAAATGATATATAAAAAAAGTGTACACAATCATGGAATATTGATCAGAAATTATATACACTTGAGAATTTAGCATTGTTTATGTTTTACAAAAATAAGATGACACGCTATCAAAATCTGGGCTCTACTCATGACGATTAAAAAAAAAAAANAAAAAAAAAAACTGGTGAGATTACTATGTGTAGTAAATTAATCAAAATTAATTTACTAAAGCGATACATAGTCAAATAATAATTTTTCTTGCAACACACATAGATGATAAATGTTTTGGGTAATACACATAGATAATAATTTAATATGAGCAATTTTATTGTTAATGCCAGGGCTATGGAGTTGGAAGTCATGGAGTCGTAGTTGGAAACAGTTTTAGGTGGAGTCTAAGATGGAGTCAGTAAACATTTAGCGAATCTAATTCCACCTTCAAAATAAGCACTTATAATTTCATAACAATGTATGGTAAATTTATCTTTTTAACTTTTTATTTTTAAAGACCAATATTTGTCATTTTGACTGACAAATATATTCAAATATAAATTCTCACTGTCAAAGAAGTGTTTCATGAAATCTCTATTGAAACATTTTACTGCATGAAATTAGTCATTGCTAATTAATAGACATTAGCCATTGCTAATTAATAGACATTAGCCATTTATAAAGGAGTTGGACAGTATAAAAAATTTAGGAGTCAAAGGCTTGGCATATTGACTACACAGCCCTGGTTACTGCTTTGTTATTGTTGATTATTATCAACATATTTGTGTGTTCAGAATTCCATTTGATTGGGTGAATTTTGGTTTATGTAAAAATTATACATTTAAATATGTCTACTTACTTACTCTACGGCCATAGTAACTCTTTAAGTTCATTGCCACACTTACAAAAGTACACAACCTCGGTCATTCTCAACTAAAGGGAAACTATTAGGGCTTTTTCAAATTTTAGAAAAAACGTAACTTTCTCCACGCTAATATAATAATAGTTTACTATTTCAAACTCTAATATATGTTAGTTAATTTCTGAACAAAATTAAAAAAATAAAATAAATACAATTGAAATATTATTTTCCTAGCTGTCTTCAACCACATTTTCAAACACACATAATTTTTAACTTAACACAAAATTATTTAGTGTGGGTTTGTTAACAAAAACTCTTTAATTAAATGCCAAAAATATAGAAGAGCTGCAGGAAAGATGGACCAACTGGTGAAGATAGGGAGAAAATGTGACATGGAGATCGATATTGAGAAGTCAAAAGTGATGGTGAAGAGCTGCTGAAAATCAACATTGGTAACTGAGAGTTGGAAAACAGCAGTTCAAGTACCTGTGCAGGAAAACAAAACATTATAAGTACCTGGGAAGTCTGCTGACAAAGGATGCCTACTGTACCAAAGAAATTAGTGCAAAGATCACTGTGGCTAAGGAAGTTTTCAACAAGAACAGGTTACTTCTGATAATCATGCTGAGTTTGGAACTGAGGAAGAAACGGATGAAATTCTACATTTGGAGCAGGAACTTTGACTCCTAGGAAAATGGAAAAGAAATACACGGATAGCTTTGAAATGTGGTGCTGGAGAAGACTTTAAAGGATCAGGTGGACAGACAGGGGGACAAATGAACAAGTCCTAAGAAGAGTGGGTGAGAAGATCAGGTGGACAGACAGGGAGACAAATGAACAAGTCCTAAGAAGAGTGGGTGAGAAGATCAGGTGGACAGACAGGGGGACAAATGAACAAGTTCTAAGAAGAGTGGGTGAGAAGATCAGGTGGACAGACAGGGGGACAAATGAACAAGTTCTAAGAAGAGTGGGCGAGAAGATCAGGTGGACAGACAGGGGGACAAATGAACAAGTCCTAAGAAGAGTGGGTGAGAAGATAACCATTTTGGATGCGATTCTTCAATAGGCCTACACATCCTTGGGAGGAACTGTCTTCTACATGAGCTCATAAAAGGAATGGTAAAGGGAAAGAGGATTTAAGGAAGAAGGAGGATTTAAATATCAGATGACTTGAAGGAAAGAAGAAAATTCTGGGAGCCAAAGGAAAAGGCAGATAGATTACAGGGTGCAAATGCAGTCTAAGTTCACTGACCAAGGGAATGGACATGTTGGTAGACAGAACAACTAATACTAATAATAACAATAATAATAATTATCATATTAATAATTTATATAAATGTTGAAAAGCTGTTTAATGGTTTAAATATCATTCGCTTGATCAGTTTATTAATTTCAATAAGGCATAATTAAAATTTGCTGATAAGCATCTAGGGATTTTTTTATGTTTGGCAGAGTCATTGTGTGGGATATAATGGAATAATATGTTGTCTGCATTGTTGTGAGTTACCTACAGATTTTAATAAGGTGGTTTCTTCAAGAATATTTTTATTCAATATCATTATCCTGGTTGATTTATTAAAGCCTCCATTCGTGATGTTTTGATTGAATTTAAAATATCATTAATATCAAAGAATATACATGACGCATGCCAATTTGAAAGATTTTGAGCTTGCCATGTGTTCATTGGGCCTGGACAACATAAAAATTATCATTCCCTGGCAATAAATATAAACAAAAAACACATGAATTGACTTTATTAGTTTTTTTAAAATTATGATTTGCAGCTTTTAAAATAGGCATGTTTTCGCATTTGACCTGGTATCGATGTTAACGAATTGTTTATGACTAAGACATTACCAGAGCTCGGTTTAGTAACACCTGCCTTGACCAGACTAAACATTATGGTTATAACCAATGATCCAAGAATTTGTGCGTCAATTTCAAAGACACTCATTTGAACCAATGTTATCGCCGCAGGAAAAATTTGTGTTGCAAAATCCATCTGCGGTAATATTACTCTCGGTGAGAGGCTCCTTAAAGCTGTAAACATATAATAGAAATTAACTAAAGTTAATAAAGCTAGATCCCAAAAGAAAATTCCTGTTGGCAAATGTCATTATTTCTTTAATAGGCTGTACATCACGTTAGATGAAGGATATATTTAACTGTCACTTATTAGTCACCCCCATGCTTTACCGTTTACAAAATAACAACTGAGAGCGAGAAAATTTGGCAAGGGTTAACCAAGAGAATGAGCGAATAAACCTACCCATTGTATTAAAGTAATCTTTTAAAACTTAACTTTTGTTGATCATTTACTCCAAACTTGTTTCATTTACAGATCATTACAGACGATCACCCTGATAAAGAATCAGACCCACAACATTCAGCTAAGAATAGTTTGGACCATATAAAAGTTGGTAGACATGATACGGTAATTAAAATTGTGCCTAGTAACAGGAAGTGTAAGGTGGAGGACTGCTCTAAATACGCTAAAAAGGGAGGGCGATGTTTGAAACACGGAGGTACCGATATTCCTAAAAGGTGCAAATCAGAAGATTGTCCCAAATTAGCGATGAGGGGCGGATATTGTGTACCGCACGGTGGAACCGAATACCGTAGACGATGCCAATTGGAAGATTGTTCCAAACTCGCCGTTAAAGGTGGATTTTGTGTAGCACATGGTGGGATTGATTATCATAAGAAATGTAAAGTAGACAATTGTTCTAAACTTGCTAAGATAGGTGGCTCATGTGAAGCGCATGGTGGAACTGCTTATTGCAAGAAATGCTGTAAAGTGGAAGGTTGTTCTAAATCGGCAAAGAAAGGTGGATACTGTATATCACATGGTGGTACAGACTACCATAGAAGATGCCACATACAAGCGTGTTCTAAATTTGCAATGAAAGGAGGCTTCTGCGTAGCACATGGTGGTAATGATTACCATAGAACCTGTCTAGAAGAATATTGTTTTAAAATTGCTAAAAAAGGTGGATACTGTATAACACATGGTGGGACAGATTATAATAAGAGGTGCCTAACAGAAAAGTGTTCTAAGCTTGCTATGAAAGAAGGGTTTTGTGTTTCTCATGGTGGCACCTATAACCATACCAAATGCCATCTAAAAGATTGTTCCAAGCTTTCTAAGAAAGGAGGATATTGTATATCACATGGTGGTACATACTATAGTAAAAAATTATGATTATTAGATACAAGATTATGCTTGAAAGAGACAAATATAAAACATGTAGTTGTGTTCAGGATATTGACTGGCAAACCCATTGGTAAGACCTGGACGCAGAAGGGAGAGTAACATTACATTGGACCTTATAGAAATAGGGTGTAATGAGGTGGACTGGATAGAATTAGCTCAAGCATAGCATACATTTATAAATGCGGCAATGTACTTTTGAGTTCCTAACGCCAGTAAGAAAGTATCTTTATTAAATAATATTGTTTATTATAATATATCCAAAGCTCTGGCATACTATAGAAAATAAAACTAACAAATCGATTTTCAGTTTTATATTGTCACTTTATTGTGTAGAAATATGATTCCCTATTGTATCGTGTATCCTCATTAAATTACATTAGGCAACTTATTTTAACCTCTAATAATGTTTGTCCTGTTTTAGTTCATGTTTGTTTGTAAATCTCAGAGATTACTATAAAAATTTCACATCATACCACTATTTTTGTATATATATTTTGTGCCTATGCATAATACATATATCTCACTACAATTTAGTGAAGGAAATTTGGCCCTTGTCTGACACCCTACAGTATAGTTGTTGCATGCAAACATATTGAGTAATATAAATAAACATGACACTGATAGCCATTACCTCTTTGTCCAGTGACAGCACTGTAAAGTGTGACCTGTGTTCTTTTCATTGTAAAAGCCATATTAAGTTTATTTATTTTATTTGTTTCCATCTGCCCTTCCTATACCACCTTACAAATATAATCACGGTTAAAAATAAATACATATAACACTTTTTTTAAAAAAATTAAAATTATTTAAAAGGTTTCTCGTTAACCTGAGATTTTTTTAAGTATTCAAAATGTAATCTTCTAACTCATGGTTTTGGAGTTACATGCACTGGTTAGTGGATGGTTTAAGGGGTCAAGCTTATAAAATATATAAACATTTTAGAAAAAAAAAACTCATAGTGTGCATAACCCGAACTTACCCTAAATACGTCAGCAAGAAATATAATAATTACATTTCTCTGTGTTTATTATTTTATGAGTTACCCGAACTGGTGGTTAAGTGATCATGTTGTTACAATCTCACAAATATTTATAGTTAAACAAATGCCCAGTTGCACACTCTTAGGTTTGTTATGTTAAGAATGGAAAGTTTCATATTTTAATGTTTCTGGATTCTAGAGTTAGTCAAACCGCGGTTGATACAAGAAAAAAAAACCTCACCTGAAGCGCACATCTTTAGGTATCTCCAAGTACCGATACAAAGTTTTTTGGATCAGAATTTACAGCATTTACACACATATATACAGGCCATGCATAGTTGTAAGGTTGGTATCCGACATGTAGCAGAAGGTTCTTTATTGAAAACACTGGCTGAAAGTTACAAATCTCTGCCTATTTGGAAATAATTATTATTCAATTACTAATACTCTATTTTCAATAAATAGTGTTATCAAACTCTTGTAATAATACTTCCCTAAGGATTATTGTTTAGTGGGCGTTTTTGTAACTAATTGAAAGAAAATTTAATTGTAAAATTTTGCTTTTTGTTTTATGATTGTGGTCACAATAGATATTATAGTACTTGAAATAACTAATTAAAAAGTACTAAATTAACACGTGTATCTTCTTATAATTGGTCAAAAAAATTCATAAATGTTATTATAACTTAAGAGTAAGACAAAATATTAGTTAAAAAAAACTAAACTTTTTTTTATTTTGTAAATGCGTAAGAACACAGCTGTCTTGACAGTTTGTGCGACATCATCAACTGTCCTTGTTTCACCTTGTTAGCCATCTTGATTTCAGTAGAGCATGCTCGCATTTTAAAATATCTCGTTTTAAAAGCATTTTTCAAGTGAATTACAGCTGCTGAAACATAAACTGCTATTTTCATAAGTTTTTGACTCAATAATGTAAAGACATTTAATATTTTAAACAAGTTGTTTGTATGAATGTTTTGACAGCCAAAAGTAGCAAAAAATCAACATAAATTCTTGTGGATGATATGTTTTGTTGAATAGATAAAGGGTAACTTTTCCTAGATGTCAGATACCACCTCTCATACTGTTATTTTTATTTTTTAGCATCGCATCCTACTACCCGTTTGTGTTTATGCTCACTGTTGATGCACTTTCGATACATTCTATTTTATCTATACAAGTTTATTTTTTAAGTGTCCAGCTGTTTATCTTGTAAAGTATGTTTTCAAACAAATTTGTCTGGTTTTGA
>CABFWO010005149.1:28059-52295 GCA_902155825.1 Timema genevievae
GGCACAGCATTATTAATTTTTTATTGGGGGAAGCTTACAAGATGAAATAAAAAAAATAGTAGAAACCTGTATTCTTTTTGGAAAATTTTGCAACCTCCTTATTTTTAGATTTTAAACACTAATACCTCCTTTCTATTGTGAACATTTCTATTTTATACCACAGTGGAGCAGATTTTAATTTTAAATGCTAAAACCTTTATACTCTGCTACCTTATACATTCCTAATAAATGTCAGTTATCTTCCACACCAATAAGTATCCCTCCACCCGCCATTAGTATGAGAAATTGCAAACTCACCCCCTCTTCAATCCTATTTATCACACCCTCATTTATAAAATACAGAATTTTAGAAAAAAATAATAAATTAGTGTTTTCCCTTTGCCTGTGGGAAGAATTTTAACTTACTACTTCAAGGAGTTGGTTGTTATATTAGTTTTGTAAATTCTGAGTCGTTCATTATTTGGATTACCATCATGAAATTTGAAAGGCAAAGAGGGGAAAATCCAAGTTTAACATCATTTGAGTTAGTGCTACCATCTGTTACACAATCACGAGATTTTTCTAATGTACTTTATATTATGATTAAAAGAGATCTCTATTGTATTTAAATTAATTAAAAATGGTGTTTCTTGGGGTTCTTGTGAGGTTTGGGATGTAAAAGATAATGTCCTGAATAATGTGTGAAATATGACTTTCCTTCTTTTCCCCTGTACCCTTCAATTTAAATGTAAAGACATTTTGACTTCACCCAGACGTTACCATCTATTTATGTGTAACCAGAACTACAGCCAAAATTATTTGGTGAGTTTAATTCAAATTTGAAATTTAATCGCCATATACCCAGACCTATACGTCAAATCATGATTTTGATTCTAGCCCTAAAATTAATAGTAATTTACAGAGGAATAATTTTTTGAAAATTTGAAATACTTAAAATTGGCTATAAAAATGTTCTTTAAACTGGAAATCTGGGTAGTGATTTACTTGATAAACAAGGTTATTTGTTCGTTTTCATAAATAGCAATCATTTAAATGTAGTTTACTAATAAACAGTTTTAAAATGTAAACTACAAACTATGATAAAAAAACAGTAAATATGTACACTCCATTTATACTGAAAGGTTGCAGTCTTATAGGTTATACTGGGGCCCTATCTTATCAACTGCGCCATAGTGGAGCCTAGTAAGGTAAGCATGATACCTAACAGGCTAGACAAAGAATGTATTTGTGTCGTATCGGTACCATTTATTTCTCTTAATTTTATCCTATAACAAACCATGATTGTCATATTTTCATTGGTATTTACCTTTGTATTTTTTAAAAATAGGTATACAAACTTGTTTTTGATTTGTGGGCCAATGTTTATTCACAAAAATCTACAGGTATTATATAAGCCGGAATGTCGAAACTGATCGGGTAATGGAGGGATTACTTACAAATACTAAGAAAAGTTGAAAATTTCAAGTGAAGCTCCAAAAAATATGGCAGCTAGGATGGGGTCGATTTCGTGAACCCTTTCAGTCGATTGTGTTATAAAACTACATATTAGTTAATCATACATTTCAGATAAAAAAAAAAGTCTCTCAATTTGAAATTAATTTTTGGGGGTTTGTAAAATGATTCAGAAGGCGGAAGGGGTAAACAAGAGTTAGACATTGCAAATAACCAAAGCGTGACGCTCAAGTTGGTCCTCTGCTTGATTCTGAGCGGACAGATCTGTTGTTGTTAATTGTTCTTGTGCACCAAAGTTTCTCTATGGCTTAAAACAGTTGTTTCAAAACTGTGAAACATATCACATTTGGGTGAAGAAATATTTACATTAAATTATATAAACCCAGCTTCAGGGGTATAACTTAAGTCATGTTTTTCAACCTATATTCTGCTAAGGCTACAATATATTTTAATTTGGCTATTAGCTTTTATATTGGTTTCATAATGAGGGAGATAAAATATTATATAGAAAGTTCGAAAAGTATAATTAAATAGGGTATCTAACAACTTGTATAGATTTGCTTGAATGACAAACTTTGTCTAGTAGCTTTAAGCTAACACTATTATTTAGATTTTAGGCCTACGGAATGTATCGCCGAATTAGCCTGCATCAACTTATTTAAAGAAACAAGACGTGTTTTGAACTTATTTACTTTAACTAAACATAAAATGATGTATCTCATATATTCATACAAATTAGCGAGTGATAATAAATTGCCACAGTGTTCTGTATATGAGTAAGAGAGAAAGAGATACCCAAAGGCTTCTTTCTCTCCTACATGATGGTGTGTAGACAACAGTTTGAAATGTAGCACAGTGATGATTGTGTACGGTAAAGTTTATATAGCGATCACTGCTAGTACTGGACACTTGATGGCTGATTATAATTATTGTCTTTGTGTGTAAACTGTCAAATAAGTTTTTTTAAGGTAAAGAGGCCACAAATATTTTTCTCGGATATTTCAAATGCTTTACGAGCACACATGGCGACAATGTTCGTTATATTCGGTTCCCCCAGAAATGTAGCAGTCTTACCTTGACTTACTGCACTACGGGCAGATAATATTAGCTATGCCATAGTTGAACTGTATACTGTATACGCACCGTAAACCTCGCCAACTTCACGATGATACAAGGTCTACAGTAAGCTATTTTTATTATTTCTAGATTTTACATTTTATAACGTGGTTTATTTGTTAAACAATGGATTTAGTTCCATTTGATTGAATTTTATATAAAATATTAATTAACATTCCGCCAAATAAAATGCATTGTGTTCAAAGTGTAAAGTCCCGTTTCGAATCTTTTAGTTTGCGTTACTAACGCCACGAGCGTTGACGATGTGGTTCTACTTGCCAACATTAGAATGTTTTTTCTATACTTATCCCTTGTCTATGATGTTATTCTTGATTGTATGGTCTAGTCTTAAATTATAATATTTACATATTATCAACATTGGATACATTCTTTTAAATTGTAGTCTAAGTAATACATCTGAATATGAAATCCTTAGGCCTGAGGTAAGTTTATCAGCTTATAAATTGCTGGTGGCGTATATGTGTGTAAATATACTTTGATTGTACTAGGCTGTGTGCAAACTATACACCTGTTGACTGAACTAATAAACGTTAGGGGCTAATTGGAACGTAGGCTAAAGAAATAACCACCTTGGTTATAAACGATCACACCTCCTTTTATATATTTTTTTAGAATGATATGTAAGCAACTTACATAAAACACTGTACTTCACTTAAGATACCAAATCATTAAACATTTAATTCCATCATTTTTTTTTCGCATAGAAACGGCGAATCCATTCATCAATACCTTAATTATATTGAGTTGACAATATTTTATTTTTACAATATTAATATACAGCTCAAAAACATGTCAATTGATCCGTGATACTTTACGACATGCCAACTTATACTAATAAATTCAATTAGTTTATTTTTGTGACAATTATTAACTGATATTTTAACTTAATATGTTAGCAAATGGGACAGCAAGGTTAGACCACATCAACCAAAAATTAACACACGGCCAGGTTGACCCGCTACTGTGGCCGTATAGTCTAATGCGGTACTCTTGCAGTAGACTAGACAACTTCAATAATAGTAAGATTGAAGGCTGTTTTGCCTGAATGGTAATATACTTTAATTCCACTTAAATGTGTTTACACTTCCTATAATTTATAACCTCCCAAATCTTAAATAAAATAAAAAATTTAAAAAAAATATTGTAATTAGTAGGCTACATAAGAAGATGCCATGCTAAAAAAAAATTAGGTTCAAAGGGTTAAAAAGGCTCTTAATAATATGATATAGTATAATATTTTATCTTAAAATATATAATATTATTACTTTATTTTAATATTTTCCACACCCGCCTCGGTGGCGTAGTTGGCTAACGCGCCATTCGTGTTGAGTCAGACCACTGAGGACGGGTAGATCGAGGTTCGAATCTCGGTTGGGTGAACTGGGGTGGTTTTTTTCTAAATGCTTTTCCACTCTCCCTCCACGCAAATGCGGGTTCACTTCCCTATATTCAACCTTCCCAATATTCAACCTTCCCAATTCCTAATCCATTAGTGTAATAAGTACTTAAGCGTATAACCCGAACGGGTAGTAAGACGCGGTGCAAAAAAAATTCTTTCTGGGGTGTGCGTGTATGTACTCGTATCTTAACTACATTTTAAGTTCAGTTCTAACGGAGCCTTGTTCTTGTTTCCTGGATGTAAAATTGTTAGTGGATAATAAAAGTATACTTAACTCACAATAATATTGTCTGTTACGAAACATATTAAAGTGCGGTCGCTGAACAAGATTATCGCACTTTAATCGGCTCTATTAGTAAATTTAAATCTTTGGTCGTTGCTACGAATTTTTCAATGATACTTGTTATTTTGTCACTTGAATGAGTTTGGTTTTGAAACCATTATGTATAACAAAGTTATTTTAATTCTCTTGAATTTTGTTATCATTGGATTTGCCTCAATTTTGTGGGTGTAGTTCTAGTTTAAATTATGTGATTTTTGAGTTTAATTTAGAAAAAAATGTGTTTAAAGAGTACAGTTATTAGGTTTCATCCCTGTAAATATGTACAAAAGTCACCCTAAAGAATACCGTCCAACTTAAAAATTTATTTCATGTTTTGCTGTACGGTAAGCTAACTTGAAAACCTATAATATACTAAAATACATATTTTATGATTTCAATTTGTTTATATTAAAAAAATAAAAACCTAACCCCCAGCTAACAAACCTAACCTTTTAAGTCTGTTTCTTAAACATTATGTTAAGCAGGATGGTTAATATGCAATTAGAGCTTTAATATTCTTCTTTATCATTGTCATGGAAGAATAATTTGTGGAAGGAAGTTGCCGATAAATCACCATGGTTACATATGCTTTAGTAAAAAAAACATAATATTGACCTGTTAAGTGGTAGCCAACCTGGGCCTTTATGAGGTAGTTATATTATTAACTTTATTTGGGAGTGTTTTTTGTCAGTATGAAGCCCTTTTTTCAAAAACAGGTCTAAGTGTATCATGCCCACTTCTTTTTTATAAATTATGGGAAATTAGGAGCTTTTAGTCATGAGTGAAGTAAGAGCCTAAGTACCATACTAACCTGGATAGCTCAGTGGTAAAACATTAGCATGTTCAGCTAAAGGTACTAGCCTCGATTTATATTTCTATGGGTGTAATGATACTGATTTGGACCCCTCTCATATATTTAAAAAGTCATGGATTAAGTGCATTTTTCTTTTAAGTATTGTATGAAAAATATCCTTTCAATAATTCATCCATGGAGAATCACGCGCTTTTCAGAAATAATGTCGTAGGATTGCACCATTAAAACTTATTTTTTCTTTCATAAAGAACTCGGTAATAAAGACAGTGCCGGCGACATAAATCTAGAGAGCGTGTAATATCACAACAGTGCCACCAACTTAAATACAGAAAGTACACGGAAAATAATCTGTAGTTCAACGAATATTGTATCATTTTACATAATATATTCATACCAGAGGTATAATCATCTTACTAAACCGAGAGCAACATAAAAAGTTTTATTTATTTAACTAAAATATCTCACAAAATAATTCTGTACCTCTTTAATTAGTGCTCGATCACAGGGAAACTATCAGATAACTAAATGGTATCACGTTAATTGGTGCCCAACGCACAACCTTATTGTAATAATTGACGCTCGATCACGGGGCTATAAATACCGATTATATTTCAATAAAACCGTATCATCAGATGTGTCTTTTGTTTTGTTTGTAGTTTACATTAAATTTGTATTTTTATTGCACACAGAAGCTAAACCTTATCAAATATAAGCTTCATTAAAGTTTGTATAAACCCATATCTTGTCTATCAAAACTTTTACAAATCCATAGCACAAAAAGCCGACCAAATATTGATGGCTGTTTTTCTGCTCTAATTAGCTTACGATGCCGTACACCATCATAAATTCTGCTTTTAATTCCCTTGCATATTCAGAGGATAGGCCCCACACACATATAATAATTACACCAATTATTTATTTGAGATAGGCATATTTAATATGCACTTTCTGAACAAACTGATTATATCAGCACACGAGAATTTCTATGAGCAAGAGCAAAAGGGCCTACCAATTTTGCCAGGAAATGTAATCTAACATACCATCTAGGCTTATTTTACATGCCACAACTGACATGGCACCAATGACTTTACTTCATCTCCGAAGGAAGTTGTGCTACAGTTGTTTAATCGCTCAAGAAAAATCCATCTACCTCAGCTGGGTTTGAACCCACAAACATTGGGTCCTGAGGCAAACAATCTAAACATTAATTCCACTAAAGTTGTGGGTACGAGGAAAAGAGAATTTAGAATACAGTAAATTCACCTGCGATAGGAGGAGGAAATGTGAAACATTTTAGAAAGAAAAAAAAACCCACTCTCGGTACTGTACATCTAACAGGATGTCTAAACCGTATGCATGACTTATTTGGGGCTGACTGACAGTTCACAGCTGACAGCTGACGGCTTTGAAACGTTACCAGACCAAATTATCCCTACGTTGAACCATATGATCTACAAAAAACATGTGTTTAACAGCTGTAACTTCTGACAGTCAAAATTTAGGTATATACCAAAATGTTGAGTGTCAGAAGTCAGCTGTGAGCTGTCAGTCAACACCAAATAAGTCGTGGAGCTACTGTACCATCCGGGAGAATCAGGGAAAACGGGAATTAGCCGGGAATTTGAAGTGATCAGGAAAAAACGTGAATAAGCCGGGAATTTGGTAAATTACAATAAAAATCTGAGAAAATGTGGTTTTACTCAAAATATGAAATATAATAATCATTAAAACAGTAAATAACAATGTTATTAAAACTGTAGTTTTTTTTTGTAGCTGTGTAGTAAGTTTTATAATTCCTAATAAACAATCTTAATACAAATTTAAAAAATATGTTCATTCAAATTTTAAAACTTATTATTATTCATAAAAAAAGATTAATAGAAAAATGAGGGGTGAGGTGGGGGAATTAGAAGGATGTGACATACTTTTTAGTCGGGAATTTTAGGAAATGAACAGGGGAAATCAGGGAAAAAGTCGGGAATTTCATTGGTCAAGTTGAGTAGACACCATGTCTAATAAAAATTCAAACCCCAAGCTCCCTGTCATCAGCAATCTAGTCGCTTGCAAGAGTGACACCTTATACCATTTGACCATTGAAATTGGTTCACTGCTCGTTTCGTTGGCTGCAGTGTCTAACGTGCTACTCTCATTGTAGACTAAACTGCCGATGACGAGGAGATCGAGGTTTGAATCTGTCAGGTGTATTGAGGGCCATTTTTTCAAAATCGTTTTTCAAATATGGGTACATATTCTATAAATATAACCTTACTAATCCATAAAACCACTAGCGTAATCCGTACATAAGTGTACAACCCGAACGGATAGTAAGACACGGTGCTTAAAAAACGGGTCACTAAATGTTTAACCTGTTGTAATATATTTAATGTTTCAGATGTTATCCATGAGATGAGTATCAGATCCTGCGGTATCTGTCTAAACTCTGGCTACAGGGAACTTTATTTGCTTCTTGGACATCCAAAAACAAAGAAAATCCTTCCAAATAACCGGTTCTTACAATGGGTAGGTTTAATTTTGAGTATGAATATTCCAGGGGTCCAGCGACCTGGAAAACCTGGAAAACAGGGAATTGTCAGGGAATTTGCTTGGTCAGGGAAAAGTCAGGGAATTTTATTAAATTTCTGGAATTTTTACATTTTGTCTATAAAAAGTCTCATATTTTGATTTACAGTAGTCAAAATAACACTTTTCTTCTGGTTAGTCCCTACCTGGAATCACTTTCACACCATTGTCTCTGTTGAGCAGACTAATATACACTTCTCAAGGTCAACAAGTGAGTTTTGTGTCTTTCCACCCTTCTGTCAAAGTTGAGTCATGACTAAATTCACATGCGCGAAATTTGATTAGACCAACATTTTAAGTAGAAGGAACTAAGAATGACTCTTGTCTCACAACTATTTTAAATCGTTCTTGCCTGAGGCAATCTTTTAATGGCTCAATACGATTTTACTGAAATCTATTTTTAACTTAAAATAGTCCATTCCCCCAGAGGCAGAAATCACTTAGTCCCTTTATTGAGTGACACAATTTCAGAATGTGTATGTATATAGGGAAAAAAACCACTATATATTAATCTGTGATCTTAAAAAACTAATTTCGTAATATACTTAATATTGATATATAGTGGACTGGAAAAAAGTAAATTGGATCTGGAAAACCTGGTAAAGTTAGGGAATTTAAAGATATAGTTTGGCTGGACACCCTGTATTCAATTTCTGACTGTTTTTTTAAATTGTTTCTCTCTCTCTCTCTCTACTTTGTAACGCTAATGGCTATGCTCAATTACATCCGCCTCCAGCAGCCTTACCCTCTGCACCCTTTAACTTTCTTTTCTACCGTCGGTTATGTTGCATATTATGAGCCAATCTGACAGGATATGCCACAGCATAGCTGTAAAGGGATAGTCTTGTTTTGGAGACGTTTTATCTTGACTTATTGTTGAGTTGCTTGTAGTCTTGACTTTTCAGCACAGACTTGGAACAGGGGGGGTCACCGTAATGACTATTTTGCTTCACTTGTATTCACTTTTTTAATAAAGTCGATTTTAAATGGTTGTTGGAACTATACCGGAGAAGTTTACTCGCATTGGTGTAAAAAGGTAGGTTATGAATCACCCGTGGAAATCCACCTTCATTACGCACAGCCGAGATTCAAACCTTGACCTCACTGGTGATAGAGCCTAGTGTGACTGTGGATTCACACGTTCGCCGAAAAACAATCGCAGAACAGAAACATGGTCACGTGATGAGCTGTAATCCAATCATAAGATTTCCGCCTCGTCGGCGCAAGATGTTATGCTGAAGTTTTAACTTATCTCTAGTTCTCTGCATGAGATTTTTTGCACAGTAGAACCAATCACTTCAAATCGGTGCACATTTGCATATGACAACGCATGCACTGTATATTTAACAACAAGCAGCCATCTTCATTGGCCTTTGCGAGGAGATTAGAAATAACCTGTTAATGTAAAGCGTGTGTATCGATGTATTGGATTGTGTCACAACACAACGTTATAATTTGCAAACATCCATCAGGATAATGATCTCTAAAATATATGTTTATCTACTAGAATATAAAATTTTATAATCAGCTGTTTTAAGTTTGTGTTGCAATGCATCATGGGTCAACATACAGCTTGTGAATTACTGTGCTACTCAAGAAGATTCTGCTTTCTATTTTCGGCGAACGTATGAATTAAGCTTGAGATAGACGCATTAGATCCATGTTTTCCATGTGTACACCAACTGTGTACCCCTTTAGAGAGGCTTTGGGCTGGCCAATCTATCCCTTCTGGTGATGAGTACAGGGTATGCAACTCATCACTACGTTATCTGGTTGTGAAAATAGGGTATTTATCAATTTTACAGGAAAAAATATTAATTCTATATGATTGATACAATTTGGGTGTATGTCGTGTACCTCCTCGAAATCCTTCGCATACCCTCTTGAGGGTATGTGTACCCCATTTTAGGAAACACTTCTTTAGACCAGGCAGGTCACCCATATTTTTTTCGGCTTGATCGATTAATAAACTAATAAAAGGTCCTGCAATCGGACATTGTTTCGCCATTCTACGTACATGATACATACATATATACTCAATCACGCCGTTCCCTTAGAGGATAGGCAAGAAACTGTGCATATAGCTCAAAAAACAATAGCTCCGTACTTAATCCATCCTCACTAACTTTATCCACACTTCCCTAACCTTGCATACTCCCTTCTCTTCAACAACATCCATACACCGAGTCATACATGTTCTTTTATTATTAAAACTCTTAAGGTTTTGTCTATTTATCTTATTTATTCTTTAAAATCATCCTTCTAGGAAAAAATATAATGTAGGCCTACATTTTCATATTAAATACATTACAGATTTTGAGCAATCATTTTTATTTTGGTTAAAATTATTTATATAAATATATGAGAGTTTAGAAGACTCAAAGATAGGCTTCCAATCACAATTAAGTTTTCTTACGTAATCGACTGAAAACTGCCACGGGATTGGCCAGTTTATGACCCGCGTCTTGGATCATATGGCCACTAAAGTTTCCCTATATTTACAGATGTCAAGCTGGAACCCAATGATTCCTCCGACACGGAGGAAGCGCTCCTGCCCATAGAATGTGTAAAGGTTGAATCGGAGTGGGATTCTGAGTATCGTGTCAAATTTGAACCATGTAAAGACAATGAAATTTGTTTTAAAGAGGAAACCGACCATATCGTTAAAGAGGAAATTGATATCAAAGATGAAATCATCTTGGAAGATGAGGTAAGTGAAGCGGGTACTTTTTTTTTTGTTTTGTTTGTGACATGAAATTACATATACAGGTGGCAGTACTCGCTTTTTATACCCCGAATTCTGACTTGTACACTGAGTTTACCGTGAAAAGTAGCGAGCTTACCTAGACTGATTATACTACGGCGAAGCTTATAAAATAGGGATGTATTAAAATCCTATAACCCCATTTAATGGCTGTTATCTATGGTCTTTAAACATGGGTCTCCTGGATTTCACAGGGCTGCAGCTATAGGGGCTAGGCATTGGTGACACGGTTATGACGAGCCTTGGTGAGTCAAGCAGACATGCAGGTGGGTCACAATGACTGACGCTGATAATTCATCCTTTTGTGATCCACAATCTTGAGCCTTGACCATTCGCTCGAGTCGAGTACACTGCCTTTTAGTTTTATTATTAATTCATTAATTTAGGATTTATTTTCAATCAAATGAGAAACTGGTGGAAAGAAAAATGTCGAAAAAAACCATCGGAAGCAGAGTAGAGGCTTGGGATACATCACTGCCTCTATTTGTTTTTTAGTTGCATCTACTGCAAGGCGGGAAACTTTAAAAACATGTGTCAATGTCTTTAAGATAATTGGCCCTTTTCATTTGGCGCGGAAATGCAGAGCCATGGGAACAAACGGTTTTCTTAGAGAATTTTGATTGTTTTGCAATTTTCTTTTCAGAAACGGTTTGTTCAAGAATAGAAGCATGTTGAATAAGTTATACTTTTTATATACACACCTCCTATATCATTTTAACAGTGATCAAATATCGATTAAATTCAATAGAAAACTGCCGGCTTCAAAACAAAAAATAAGAAATTATAGCAATTAATAAACATTGATACATTATCTTAGAAGGGGTGTTGAAAATATTAGCATAAAAATTTCTTTCATTCTCAAGAAAACTGGTATCACCAAACGTATGATTTTTCTGCAAGACCTGTTCGGTAGCTAGCGCCATCTACGGTTTCCTTGATATATCTGTTCTTGTTGGTGCGGAAATATACTTTTGTCAGTTGTAAAGTCACACTACGCCTTTCACCCTCCCACAAAATAGGTTTTATATTTGCATTCGACAGGGCCAAAGGTCTTAAAGTCGCAAAGAAAAACAAAATACAATACGCATTTTAAGTCAAAGATTGCCTTAAAATGCATCTTTTTAGGCTTAAATTTGAAAAGAAAAAAAAAATCCGCACCTTCCAGATCCCACAGTGCAGTGGGGTGCCAGGATCCTAGTTTGCCCCAGGTGACAGAAATCCTAGCTACACCCCTAAATTTTTTTTAGGGTTTTCGTAAACAAGGTGCTTAGGACGGTATTTGGTCAAAAAAGATCTGGAGCTACTGGGTAGTGGAGGAAGTTACATAATGATAATTTAAATACCCTGTACTATGATGAGACATTGTTAGGATAGTCAAGTCTCTTAGATTACGTTGGGCAGGACATGCAGCGTCGATGGAAGAATCTAGAACCGTGTTCAGGGTATTGACTGGCAAACCCAATGAGAAGAGACCATTGGGTAGACCTAGATGCAGAGGGGAGGATAACGTAAGAATGGACTTGATAGAGATAGGATGTAATGAGGTTGACTGGATAGAGCTAGCTCAAGATAGGTGACACATACTTTTATAAGTGTGGTAATGAAATTTCAAGTTCCTAATGCTATCGAGTAAGTATGTAAAGCCCCCTTACCCTATATGACCCCAATGACAAAATAAGGTGATTATTTTACTCGTTAATTTATTGCACAAAACATAATATAGTGGAGTGGGGTGGGGGGAAGGAGGGATAATTGATGAATCGAGGAATTAAAATAAGCATTAATCAATTGGAGTAATATAACTCATATTTGCGGGCATAGACCACAGATATTTTCCAGCTCTATTCTCTTACCTAATTTAAGAAATGCCCTTGTCCGAAGAGTTCTTGTTTCCTGTGAAATACTCCAATAAATGCAAAAACAAAACATAGTGTTTATCCTCGGCAACTAAAAGTAATCCTAGCCTCAGAAACCAATGTTGTAGAAGAATATTATCCTGGGGGAAAGGAGAGGGGACCGCCTGCACATTCCCAACTAATGGTGTAGCACCCTGCGCGACGGGGTAAACCTCCGCAAACGTCGCAACATTATAGTTCTGGAAGAATTTATAGGTGAATCGAGCGCTGGGATTTTCCACCGAAAGCACCTGATTGTGACTTCACTCTCACCTGTCCACAGTAGCAAACAGGCTTATGTAACGTCTACATACTGGACACACACATGAAAAGTTTCTCTCTCTTTATTTGGAGTAGATCAGATGCACGCAAGGTAGGTGCATCAAATACGCACCATTGGTTTGTAGCTATCGAAATACTACAGGATGCTCAATACTCCTCACATGGGGTATCAAATACCAGTGGCTCTTCCCGGTACCAGCTTTTAGGATTTGCTAAACGGGTAGAAATGAGGGATTTACGCGAGACAATCGCAGAGAAGAAGTCGTTAAGAAAACAAACCACATAACATGAGATTTGATCCTTGCTCATCATTATATCTGTGTGGTTCACGTTTAATGAGGAGCATGTTGCTAGGTTTGCCAAATTTACGTTCTTTGCCATTTGAGATAAACACTTGGTATATTTACAAAATGTATGACCCTTTAGATTTCTCGGTATTCATTATATTTCTTATCAACAAAGTATGCGAGTTTGTTATACCGGAAACAGCCTTGTTATTAACTTGTTTTTGCGTGGTTGATCTTCCTTCATAGATGCAACAAATTTTGCAATGCTGGATTGTAGACGTTATCAATGACTTCTCCTTCATACCCCACCCAGTCATAAAGTTACACTGTTTTTTTTTCTGTTCCTATTAACAAATACCAAAAATATTAAGTGAATTTAATGCTCTTGTAAATTATTAGTTTATTGTTTAGAATATGTTTAAAAAAATATTTTTTACTGATAATATTTTATGTACAGTGTATATATTTTGTTTTATCTGCGTGAATAAATGTAGAATCATAATTTAAGTAGTTTATTGTTAAGAACTAACACACAGTCATCATCATGAACTGTTTCCAGACTGTGGTTGGGTCAGTTTAGTGAAATGTCTCCATCTTCCTCTATCCTTCCATCGTTCTTCTTGTTTTATCCCTTTCCCGGCCCAAAATGCCTCCATCTTCCTCTAACCTTCCACCATTCTTCCTCCTTTATCCCTTTCCTGGCCTAAGCGCTTGGAAGCGCTCGCCATTAATTTGTTGTTCCCGGCCTAGGTGTTCGAAAGCACTCGCTGCCGTATTTCGGCACTCTCTAAGCCATCTGTCGAGCTATTTATTATTTTATATTTAGTTGTTGTTTTTGAATATAGAGGTCTCTGGGTGGTCCATCTCATATTAAATTAATTATTTTTTTAACGTTGTTGGTTTAACTGTTAGTTTTGCTTTAGAATGGCCTCCTTACAAGATGATATGATTGTTTTGGAGCTCAATAAAGACGTATTTGACAGTGAATCTGATAGCTATGATGATAATGATATTGATTTTGAGTGTAATAATGATAATGTGGATTTGATAAAAGTTATGGCTATCTGGAAAACAATTTAAATGGGGTTGGTGATAGCGCTGGTGTTGTAATGCGTTTTCAACCACCTTTGTTGAAATTTACTGACATGTTTCAAAGGAATATATGAGCAATACTGGTCTTATGCATGACTTACCTGTAGGTTTCAATGAAATAATATGTTATATTAAACTAGTGTAGGGTAATAATGTTTCTCAGCATTTTGCCAAAAATTCGAATAAATACTTCACGTCTAGGCAACAAAAATAAAAGGGATAGTGGTGGGGAATTGGGCTATCATAATAGGGCCAGGAAAGGTTTAATTTCTTCCATTCTTCTCCTATCACTTGAAAACTTTTGTTATCTGTTCCCTCCATCTCTTTCTTGGCCTCCCTTGCGGTCTTTTTCCCCCCACATACTTCATTGCCAACATTTTCTTCGTCCCAAATGTGTGTTGTATCATATTCCTTATGTTTTGTTTAGTAATTAGAATTAAAGTAAAATTTTCATACACAAAAGATTGGCGTGAAGAAAAGTTAGTAAAATCACCATCATGAAAATCTATTTCAAGTGGCTAAAGCCAATGTTTCTAGGATAAGCTGTTCATTGAGTCTGGTGAAAAAAAAGGTTTATGCCAAAATAGTCACTTACTTGACCTATTATTACCCTATTGTTTACTAATGGAAAATCTCTCCCCGTTACGTCATAACAACTGAGAACCAGGAGATTTGGCGATAATTAACCGAGAGAAAGAGCGAAGATAAAGTTTTCTTTCATAAGATCTGCAGTTAATTTAACAGTGGTTGTCGGTGTACTAAAGTAACCTTTTAAAACTTGGTTTTAGTTGATAATTTACTCCAAACTTGTTTCATTTACAGATCATTACAGGCGATTACCCCGATAAAGAATCGGACCCACAACATTCAGCTAAGGATAGTTTGGACCATATAAAAGTTGGTAGACATGATACGGTAATTAAAATAGTGCCCAGTAACAGGAAGTGCAAGGTGGAGGACTGCTCTAAATACGCAAAAAAGGGAGGGCGGTGTTTGAAACACGGAGGTACCGATATTCCTAAAAGGTGCAAATCAGAAGATTGTCCTAAATTAGCGATGAGGGGCGGATATTGTGTACCGCACGGTGGAACCGAATACCGTAAGAGATGCCAAGTGGAAGATTGCTCTAAACTCGCCGTCAAAGGGGGCCGCTGTGTAGCACATGGTGGGACTGCTTATCACAAGAAATCCTGCCAAGCGGAAGATTGTTCCAAACCTCCCAGGAAAGGTGGATACTGTATGTTACATGGAGGTACCGATTATATTTATCGAAGATGCCACACACCAAACTGTCCTAAATTTGCCATGAAAGGTGGTTATTGTGTAGCACATGGTGGTGATTATTACCAGCGGATGTGTCTACAAGAAGATTGTTCTAAAATGGTTAAGAAAGGTAAATTCTGCAAAGCGCATGGAGGTAGAGAATATAATAAGAGGTGCCAAAGAGAAGACTGTTCTAAATTCGCTGTGAAAGAAGGGTATTGCGTGTCGCATGGCGGTACTTATAAACGTACTAAATGCCACCAAACAGATTGTTCTAAGATTTCTAAGAAAGGTGGATACTGTATAGCACATGGTGGTATATCTTATAGAAAAAAATCCTGAGTGATTTATTATTCTAAACATTTCACAGCCGATTAACCGGTGTGTAATACAGTATATACAATTCCGTTTGAACCAGAAATTGTTTTGAAATTTGGTTTTCTGCATATCAACCGATAGATTTTTATTGCTTTAATTTTAGTATAATTTTGTTTTGTTTCATTTTGCTGCAATTTTTTAAATATCCTGAAACTCTTTCACTGGCTCACTTCCATTCTTTTCTAAGTTTTGATACAGAAAACCACACCACTTGGCGACACTTGTTTTAATCTCTTTTTATCGCTGTTATCAAGGGGGTTGAGACGGACTCTTGAAGTGTTTTATTCTTAACCGTACAGTACATTTTGTGTATAACCCGAAGCGGTGCTAATAATAATACAGTACATTGTGGTACAGATTATCATTGGAAATGTTAAGTAGCAAACTGTTTTATGTGTGATAGAATGTTATTATATTGTGTGTTATATATTATTTGTTATATGATTTTACATAGTTTTATTTATACACTAGACAATGGGAAGTGTGATAACTAATATGATTTTTAACATAATATTTTCTATATCTCTTTGCTATACACCTTTTTTTACTTTTTACTTTCCAATATATATATATACACATATATGTTTATTTGCATAAAGAATATTTACATCCTTAAAGTGAAAATGTTACCAAACAATTATGTAAGTTTTATAAAACATTTGTAAAAATATATTAAAATAAATTTATTTATAACTCTAAGAAAGCTTTAAGATAAAGATAAAAAACATTATTGTAATGAGCTTTATGATGTATCAAATCAATGGGGGTGAAAATAAATAATGGATATGCAAGTTCATTGCAGGTAAAATTTATTTACTCAACAAAGTAGCAAGCCTACTTAGATATGTTGCACTATGGATCAGTTTATAGGATAGGTTTATACTGCATTCACCCGCCCCGTTGGCGTAGTTAGCTAACGCGCTAGTCGTATTGAGCTCGACTGCCGAGGACGGGGAGATCAAGGTCCGAATCTTGGTCGGGTGAACTGAGGGTGGTTTTCCCTAAATGGTTTTCCACTCTCCCTTCGCGCAAATACGGGTTTAATTCCCCTATATTCAACCTATATTCAACCTACCCAATTCCTAACCCATTAGCATAATTATTACTTAAGTGTATAACTTGTAAGACTCGGTGCTAAATAAAAAAAATACTGCATTCAATTAATGTTAGGCAGATACCGTATCTTTCAGTGTAGATGAAAAAGTGTACATGACATAGTTTGTTTCTACCCGTATTTAAAATTAGAGATGTCACTATACCTTCTTTTCTCGATTCCGATTAATAAGTTCAACCTCGATTCTTCGGTTTTCGATTTAGATTCTTGAACATTTCCTATTTTATCATGTTTCCAATCATCCATCCTCATTTAAAAAAATATTTATTCAAATTCATAGAATAGCAATAAAATTAAAATCAATAATTAATGCAGAAGTAATTTTTTTAAACTAAGAAAAAGTTCCGTTTACCAAGTATTAAAGCATATTTTATAGAATTAATAAAATAATTAGAAATTACATTAGTAAGCATGTATTTCTACCTTGAAGTAAAGCCTCACTGAGTCTAATAATCATAGATGTATCAATCAATTCAATCAGTTAAAAAAAAAATCATTTCAACAGAAATTAGAAATATTTTTATAAATATGAAAATTATTATTATTATTGAAACTGTCTTACTACCTATATAGATTATACACATACATGATATTCACTCTAATGGGATAGAGATGAGGAAGGTAACATTCTAGAGGAAATTTACCTGCATTTGCGTGGATAGAGATTGGGGAACCATGTAGTAAAAAATCCACCTTCAGTAGACTTAACCGGAATTCGAGCTTCAATCTTCCTGTCATCAGAAGGCCAGTTCAACATGAGTGTGATGCCTCAGACAATTTGGTCAATGAAGCAGGTATTATTAAAAATAAATGGTAAAGCTCAATATCTGGGTAAAACTCATATTATTTACTATATAGCATGTGAAAAATTTTTCATAAATCAATCTTCATCAAACTACCTCTCATTAAGATTTCCTCATCCAAAAACATTATTTTTATAATAATATTAAATACTTTTCAGGTATAAATTTTGATCAAAATTGAAATAGACTTTTTTTTAAAATTTTCTAAATTTAAAAAAAATCATTGATAAGTGAACCAACCAAGAATGATTTTGTTATTTTATGCAAACGGATGTATTATCTCATTTGTCTGGTTAAAAAAAATTCCCAGATACCCATTTTTAACAAAAACATTAGCGCCAATTTTTTTTTTAATTTCTAATTTTCTAAAATCACCCATCTGTATGCTACTATTTATTTAAGGTATTTAACGTGCACTTTCTGAACTGGCTAATTACATCAACATACAAGAATTTCTATGAACGAGGTCGAAGGGGCCTGCCAATTTTTGCTGGGAAGTTATGTACACATACATGCCAACAATCAAAATGGGACCGACGGCTTTACTTACCCTGTGAAGGATGTTTTGCTACGGTTTTTATCACTAAAGAAAAATTTGTTGACCTTGGCTGAGTTAAAACACGCAAACATCAGGTCCTGAAGAAAGCACTTAATTTCATGTAGAAAAATGTCATGATTACAAAACTTTATCTATATGGGAAATTGAAAAGGCCGATATTATTTGAAATAGTTTTTGCAATAACACTTAAAAGATTTGTTGAACAAAAGTTGGGTCTACTTATGGTGTTCAAGAATGTTTTTTGAAATTTCTAAAAATGATTGATACTTATTGACATTGAAATTTCGCAAGATGTGCCATTACAAACTTTTACTAAAATAATTATTGAAACATATTTGAAATCCATTTTAGCATTTTTTAATCCATTATATGTACATAAAATAAAATATTTTTATGAAATTGTATCATATTTGAATTTATAATGTGTACATAAATTTAAATTAAATTAATTGTATTTATGAAATTGTGCACTTTGACTTTTAAAAAGCAAGTTATTGTCAATTTTGGTGATATATATATGTGAATAATTATATCAAATTATCTTTATTTTTTCTCAGTAACAGACGTAATAATTCTTTGCCTTTTTTCTTTATACTATAAAGAGAGAAATAAGACCAACTGCACTATTCAGGACTTCTACAGTAGCCCCATGGCTTCTTTGGTGCTGACTGTCAGAAGTGACAGCTGCTAAACACATGTTTTTTGCAGATCATATGGTTCCGCGTAGGGATAAATAGTTTGGTCTGGTTGCTTTTCAAAGCCGTCAGCTGTCAGTCAGCACCAAAGAAGTCATGGGGCTACTTTACACACCTAGAAAACTAAAAGAACTGGGAAAACACAGGGGAATTCTTGTTGATGGAAAAAACCAGGAAGAGAGACAGGAAATTTAACAAAAAAAAATCCACCAAAGTTCTGGAATATTGATGAATTTGAAACATTAAACTGGGAGATTTGAATAGCAGGCCTTTGCCAGGATGAAAAATTGAACTGAAGAACTAAACACGTTGGTTCAAACATGTATTTTAAACTCCCTTTTTTCCTCCCTCAAGACAAGTGTAAATCCCACATGGTCCAATGCAGGCTGGTCCTTTGTTTTTAATCCCAAAGGCCCAAATCTGACTATCATTTAACACAGCCGGCTGAATATAAATTTAGTATCCCTATAAAATCATTATAGGCTCACAAACAAATATATATATATTTAAATTGTGTCTGACACCTTAGCTCAGTTGGTAGCGTGTCTGTCTACCGAGCTTAAGGTCCCGGGATCGATTCCTGGCATGGATGAAAAATGTCTTGTTGGTGAAATGTGGGTTTACCCTTTCACAGTGATGAATTAGCGGCCGAGGACTGGTTGTTGTGCCTGTCTTAATCTTATGTTATGTTATAAGGCATATGAAGCTATGACAGGCCTTGCTAGCGAGCCGGTAGTGGAGAATATATGGCTTGAATAAAAAACTGACCCAGGCCACAGGCTGTAAACAATGGATATAAAAAAAATTTAGAAAAATAGATGAGTCAGAGCTAAAGGTTTGGCCTACCGACTCCACAGCCCTGGGTCAAACTAAGAACCTTCCATGACCGATATTCATTAACTTTTAAGATGACTACATTTAGAGAATTAAACTAAGCACATCTATTGAAGCAATATTTGATTTATTTTGGTCATTTAAAATAATTAGATCGTTTTAATCAATCATTTCCCCTTCCTTGTGTGGCTAATAATATAATTTACTTACCGGTTGTTTCATTTACAGATGATTACAGACGATTACCCCGTTAAAGAATCGGAACCACAACATTCGTCTAAGGATAGTATGGACCGTCTAAAAGTTGTTAAACATGATGCGGGAAAAAAACCTGTTCGTATTAGCAGGAAGTGTAAGGTGGAGGACTGCTCTAAATACGCTAAAAAAGGTGGACATTGTTTGAAACATGGACGTAATGATGATACCACTAAGTGCAAAATGGGAGATTGTTCTGAACTTGCTAAAAAAGGTGGATATTGTATAGTGCATGTTAGTACCGAACACCGTAGAATATGCCGAGTAGAAGAGTGTTCTGAACTTACTAAGAAAGGTGGTTACTGTGTACAGCACGGTGGTACTGTATATCATAAGAAGCGCTGCCAAGAAGAGAATTGTTCTAAACCCTCCATGAGAGGTGGATACTGCGTACCACATGGTGGAACCAATTATCATAGTAAATGCCACATGAAAGATTGCTCTAAATTTTCTCTGAAAGGTGGATACTGTATAGTACATGGTGGGACTGATTACCACAAGAAATGTAAAGTAGACAATTGTTCTAAACTTGCAAAAAGAGGTGGATACTGTGTGCCACATGGAGGGACAAAATACAATAGTAAATGCTACAAGGAAGGTTGTTCTAAATTTGCCGTGAAAGGTGGATATTGTGTGCCGCATGGCGGTACTGACTATCATAAGAAATGTAAAGTAGACGATTGTTCTAAACTTGCAATGAAAGGTGGATATTGTGTGCCGCACGGTGGTACTTATTACAATAGTAGATGTCAAATGAAGGATTGTTCTAAATTCGCTATGAAAGGTGGCTTTTGTGTAGGTCATGGCGGGACTTATTATAATAGTAAATGCCACATGAAAGATTGTTCCGAAGTCTCTTTGAAAGGTGGTTTTTGCGCAGAACATAAAAGAACAATTTTCCATAGAAGATGCACCAAAAAGGATAGTTCTAAATTTCCCGCAGAGGGTGGAAACTTTCTAACACATGGTGGGACTGATTTAAAAAATAAATTTTGCCAAGCAGAAAATTGTTCTAAACCGTTGAGGAGAGGCAGATACTGTGTACAACATGGCGGAACCAATTATCATAGTAAATGCCACATGAAAGATTGCTCAAAATTTGCATTAAAAGGTGGATTTTGTGCAGCACATGGAGGTACTTACTATCTTAAGCAATGTAAAGTAGAAAGTTGTTCTAAATTTGCTAAGAAATGTGGTTATTGTGTAGCTCATTATGGGTCGGATTATCATAGTAAATGTCAATTAGAAGGTTGTGTTAAATGATTTTTAATATGTATGTGCTGCCTTGCATATTCCAACAAAGAACATATATTTTTAACATATCTCCTTTTACATGTGTTTCTGTATTATACAGTTATAATCATAAAATTGAAATATATATATGATTTTGCTTAGTATCACATTATCATGTTTGAGTATATTCTTTTAAATTGAAAAATGACACCTGGACTCAGAAATCGAACCCGGGTCCTTTGACTTAGTACACCAATGTTCTAACCACTGAGCTATCCAGGAGTCGTCCCATGCCCAGGGTCATGCGTCACTCATATATTTAGGCAGAGTTTGCGATGGACGTGCATAAGTGGTGAGATACATATGAGCAATCGCATAACAAAGCCACCTTCGATTGGATGCTGCCAATGCTACAATTACATTTGTATGAATGCGCATGTCATTGATTAAATAGACCCGCTATTATTTTTCAATATAAAAGCATATGAACTTTTTTGGTGCCTTTAACCATAGTTAACAAATATATTAGGGTGTACTATAAAGAAGATGGTTGTAAAATTGCTAAGATAGATGGAGTTTTACAGAACATGGTCAGATCGCTAATTATAGGGTGGGCCAAAAAAATGTTTTTTACAAAATAGCAAGAAAACACGGATATTGTATAGCACATGCTATGTCTGATATTAAAGCATTTTCATTTTGATCAAAATACTATGATTATGCTTTATTAATGGTTTTCCACTTTCTCTTTATATATACATCCACGCAAATTTGGGTACACTTCTTATAAATTAAACCATCCTAATACATAATACATTAGCATAATAAGTATATATATAATTCATTCATGACCTTAATTTACTTGAATGACTGCTCAAATAGTTACAAGAAATAGTCCCTAATATATCACTACGCCAACATCTGACATCTATCACTTTGGATAACTGTAACGAAAACAGATGGTAATATATGAATTTGATAGTTAGCTACAGTAATTTAGGACAATATTATTTATATATTTATTTGCGGTCAGACACAAACCTTATTTATCATTTTATTCTGCTTAAAAAAAGTATTATTCACAGAACTTTCACAAAAGGTATAATGCACATAGCTTCAAATTGGCTACCAACAAATTCAAACCATGTGATTGAACGTGACGGAAACAAGTTCCTTACAACGGTGCACCTACGCAATGGATAAAAATATTTTATTCAGTTAAATATTTTGAAATATGTTAAAATAATCATAACATGATTTACTATATTTTCAAAAAATGACAAGAATTTTCTCTTTTCCAAGTAAATACGATGCCTGTATTAAAAGTTATTAATGTATGCACTATATTACACATCGCATATAAATTCCAAAATGAATAAGTACTTTTCGTTATGTTTAAAATATTGTTTTGAGTTGGATAAAAGGAAATTATTAAAAGTAATGAAATAGTGTGAGAAAACTTAAGTTTACGTTATTTTAAATGTAAAATATAACATGCAATTAAGAAACTTAACATCTACAACATAAAGGTGAGCTTTTACAAGTGTTGGAAACCCAAAACCTAAAGATGTGATTTTTGAACTGTCATGCAGGTAAAAACGTATCATGAACAGACTCTACATATAATCTGAAAGAGTAGAAGGATGCGGTGATAAAAAAAAATCAATTGTAATTTGTTAAAGTAGCTAACATATTTTATGAAATGCATTAACTCCACTTGGTGGGAATAGATCATAAAATTGGATTTCCCAAATAAGTTTTTTTTACATCTATCACTGTCTAGCTGGTGGCGTGGGTCGATTTTTTATTCAAGCCATATATTTCCCACTACCGGCTTGCTAAGCCTGTCATAGCTTCATATGCCTTATAATATAACTTAAAGACTAGGACAGGCACAACATCCAGTCCCCCGACTGTTAATTCATCACCGTGAAAGGGTAAACCCACATTCCACCAATTATAAATATCAAAGGAGTAATTGCTATTTAATTCATTGATTGGTATAGATACTCGATTACTGATTATACAGAGGTTTTTTCTGCATTGAAACATATACATCACTTCAAAGACAGCTCACTTTATGAAAAATGTTCTCTGAATAAGTTTAGTAAATAAAATTGAAAGTTGTTGGCATTTTTTAAGAAAGATGAATTTTTCAATTGTGTCTTCCTATGGACAAACCTAAGCAGAAAGCTTCAATTTAGTATTTAAGTTGATAATCAATGTAATTTATAATGTAATGTATAATATTGTAGATATTATGTTCTTAATATGAAGAATGTAAGGAACGAGAGAAAAGGTCGGTGTTTTTAAAGTTTTTAGAGCAAAACTTTTTAATGATAAAAATAAATAAAGTATTGTTCCAGTAGAAACATATAGTTTAGTTTTCTTCTCTTGGTGATATCAACATTTGTTGAATATCAGTCATGAGTATAGTGGCATTAGATGATAATTTTTTTTTAATGGAGAGAAAAAGTTGTCATGAAATTACAGAACATCCTCGACAGATAATCAACAATTTTTTATATCACCACGTGAAGAAAATTAAACTACATATTTCTACTGTAACAATACTTAATTTATTTTGATAAAAAAAAAGTTTTGACTCAAAAACTGCAAAAACACTGGCCTTTTTTCTCGTGTTCCACACACTCCTACCTAAAGAGCCCATGTCGGGGCTGATTTATCAATAAATTATAAACAAGATTAGGATTTAGCCAGAAAACTGATTGAGCTACAGTTTTCTGCATACTTCTATTTTTCTCAAAATTTGATAAAGCTGTTTCACTGGTTTCAATCTCGCTGTTCTAAACTAAAATACAGGAAACAGAACCATGATGTGGTGTCTGGTTCTATCTGTATTACCTACCTAAGTTAGGTGCTATCTGGGGGTGAGACGGGCTCTTAAGACGTCTGTTTCTAGCTGTACTACCTACCTAAGTTAGGTGTTATCTTGGGAGTGAGACGGGCTCTTAGGACGTCTGGTTCTAGTTGTATTACCTACCTAAGTTAGGTGTTATCTGAGGGGTGAGACGGGCTCTTAAGATGTCTGGTTCTAGCTGTATTACCTACCTAAGT
>CABFWO010005150.1:0-52251 GCA_902155825.1 Timema genevievae
TGATCTGAGGGGGGCACTTTATTTTCACAGTTGGCGCAATTCAGGTCTGGTCTGGGGGGGCACTTTTAAGCTCTTGGCGCAATTCGTGTCCGAGCTAAGAGAATTGGCGCAATTCGGGCGAGCCCAATAATAACTATTATAAAATAACTTAATATTATAAATTTACAGATAAGAGCAAATCATCTGTCAATTTAATTTTGAATTTCACAGCAAGAATCTAGCCGAGAGTAATAATCCTTCTTTCTTACACAAGGGTAAACTTAGTTTCTCAAATGACAGCCAGATGTTATAAGCATCCAAGAATATAAATTATATGGTTAATAGTGCCGATACGAACCACTCTCTAAAGCAGATAGCGTTAAAATCACCTACAAATATAAATAAATAATAAGCACGTTGATTGGCACTTTAAGAATCAAAATAAATAACAAGAAAAAAATTAATAGAGTGAAATACAGGTAGGTAGATTCTATAAATATTTAAATTGTAAATAAATAACTATTAATATCCGAAACTTTAGAAGTTGTGTATTCTGATTGAAATAAAAAATGGTAAAATTATCAACGGAGTTAAGTATTAGAAATAATGAATCAACTGTCTATTAAATTTATATTATAAGCCATTCTTTTGGCAAAAATAACATCCCAACACCACTATTTACATATTACTTGTAAATCAAACAACATAATCATATTCTGTACATCTTTCATGAATTACTGAAATAAAAATTATCAGTAAATCCAGAAAATTGTAATACTTTTTCAACTTAAAACTTTTTTAAATAAAGATTTGAATTTTGTTTAAAAAAAATAAAAGTTTCTTTATTTAGTGTTGTTTTATCTGTATACGCCATTAATTAAAATACAGATAGTACACGAATTAAAATCATATTTGTAATGGCACTTAGTTATCAAACAAATATATAGCTTTTACATTTCGCGTGCACAATTTTTTATTTCGTTGTTGTCTACCTATTATTTTTTTAATCTATAATTTCGATTATCAGGACCATTTCCACAATCCCTGCATTTAGTAGCGATTATCTAAATCTTACTCTATTTCAAAGTAATTGTCAGTCTATCTTAATACTATACGTCAATAGACATTTTATTGCACCATTTAAAAAAGTGTTTTTTCATAATCTATTAATAGTACTATAATAATAACAATAATAATATTGTGTGGCTTTGTGAAAAGATTATCCAGTGGCCTGCTAACGTACAGTTGCCCAGGGGACGTCCGAATGTACTAATTATTGTACTGTACATTATTTCCATGAAGGCTTTATTCATGTCCCGATGAGATGAGATGAGGCCGATAGTGAGTATGAGGGTGATAGTGAGTATGAGGGTGATAGTGAGTATGAGGTTGATAGTGAATATGAGGCTGATAGTGAGTATGAGGGTGATAGTGAATATGAGGTTGATAGTGAATATGAGGTTGACAGTGAATATGAGGTTGATAGTGAGTATGAGGTTGATAGTGAATATGAGGTTGATAGTGAGTATGAGGTTGATAGTGAATATGAGGCTTATAGTGAGTATGAGGTTGATAGTGAGTATGAGGTTGATAGTGAGTATGAAGCTGATAGTGAATATGAGGGTGATAGTGAGTATGAGGGTGTGAAACCAGTGGAAACTCTCAAATATAGCTTAAGCCTGACTAACCAAACTCTGGTGACCTTTTCGGGAATAATACCCAGGCTACCAGCAGAGAATAGAACGCGCGACCCCTATGCTCAAAGCTAAGTTCACTCACCACTATACCACTGGGCTGGTTAGCTAAATTTAATGATTTAATGATCAATAATCATTACATTTCAATAGTTATGAGGGGTCAAATATACTATTTTATTATTTTTAACTATTGTAGAGTTGTTGAGGTAAACTGGTAAATGTATGGGACTGAAATTTAGTATAACTCAACAAGCATACGAGGTGTATGTATTGAAATATTTATAATATATTAGATAACTTTTTTTAGCTAAAACAATTTAAAGAGTGATAGAATTACTTCACTTTTTATCATAATTAATTTTCTTTTAGTACCAAAATAATTTGATTTTATCTTATTTAAAAAAAATTAAATAAAAAATAAAATGTCATTATTTAAAATATATTTATATCAGCTTAGCTCTAATCGTTAATTTTATTAATAATTTAATAAATCCATTTCGATTTTCATTTGGAACCGGAGAAATTTTTCACTGTATTAGATTTGTGCTTCAACACAAATTGTTCCATTACAACATCAAAACTTTTCTTGATATTTTACTTATTTTTTATCTTAATATTTCAATTTACACTCGTTTTACCTGTTGTAAGTTTAAAAAAATCTGGCTGAAAACATATCTTATGTCATAAAAGTACAGATATTTTTCTAAGATATGACTTTTATAATGATAATAGTTATTATTTTTTGGCTAAGTTCATCGATAAAATTAAACGTTCAACAAAATATAAAAAACTAAAAAACTGTGTGAAATAATTCAGATTCAGTATTAACTTAAAAATATAAAATATTTGATTACTCATGAAGCCTCAAGATAAGTAATAAACTCATAACCAACGATTATTTGTACCTAGCTGGTGTAACCGTTCCTCACACGAGAAATCCATAACATAACTTAGGTGACCTGGTGGTCTAGGGGTAAGTTGTCAGACTTCTGTGCTAGGGGTCTGGGGTTCAATGCTAGGTCACAGCACAGATGTTTCTGATTGCCAAACCCTTCCTTCACTTCTGACAATACTTGTATTAATCACAGCTTGTGAATGTGTGGGATGCCAGGCCTCCACCGTGGTTAGGATCCCACGTTAAACTGTAGGTCCTCCAGTTCATCTCACAATCACCTTACCATTGCACATTAGCGTAAGTGCATATAACCCGAGCGGTTAGTAAGATGCGGTGCTAATAATAATATAATATAATATAATTTTTTTATTTTTGGTATACATTATAAAACATAGGAAATAGTAACCAAATCTTAAACTATCTCTAAATATTAATTGTTTACTGGCTTAAATTGTGATACAAAACGCAAAAGTAGAATGAATAAGAGAAAATTTCAATATATAGATATTATATAAACGAAGTTTCGGAATTTCTTACCAAACGACCGACCCATCGGCCTTTGGGCCAGTGCGCCCTCAAGTTTCTCAAGCTTGAACCCTTGGCCCTCCTAGCAAAAATAAATTACAATGATGAAAATAAGATATTAAAATTCAAAATAATTTTCTAATAATAAAGACTGGTCGCAGCCATAGATGCTAAATTAAATTCAGAGTAAGTATAGATTTAGAGGGTGGGGAATGTTCATCAAATAGGGGCGACTCAGAAACTTGTGAGGCTCCTTTCTCGTGATAGCTTTTACTTTAAAAAGCTTAGAACCACTATTTTGAAAATGGCAAAAAGTGATCTACAGGAATAATAAAAAATAGGAAGTCTCATTTAAAAAAAATCAAAGTGACCTTACCCTCACCTTAACAACGCTACCCAAGGTCATACCAGTCTTAACAACTTACTTCCCCCTCAGAACTAAACGTTTAAAATATTTTCTTTCCGCAATGCGTTGTTTTCGAGATATTTTGGTGGAAATTTTCTAATTAACACTTAGTATTTATATATATAGTCTAATAGTAATAACAATAATAAAAATATACATCTATATATTTATAAATAATTATATAATAATGATAACAACAATAATAATAGTAAGATATATATATATATCTTACTATTATTATTATTACTATTATTATTATCATCATTATTATTATTTATTGAAGATATAGTAACTGCACAGTTGTTAGAGTTGATATCAAACTTTGTCTTACATTCAGCTTCAGCACATAGAGTTTTGGTCTGAATCATAACTTCCACGAATTATTACTAATGAAATGTCATGTTCTGATGACTAAGCTACAAATGGTTCATAAGATGATAACGTTGGATGTTACAGGGACATGCTAGCAGTGGCTCTTAAGTTGATAATGTTGGAACGGGGGAATGCAATGAATCAATTTAAATCTATATATTCACAGTTTATTAGGTCATTTAAATGCCAAAGTTCAATTTTCAATATTTGTTGGTATTGTTGATCTTTTTTATATAACTAAAGGGAATTGAGTGCTCAGAAGTGTTAAATGTATTTTATATTCAGGAAATGTTATCAAATAAAAAAAGACCAGTATTGAATCAATAAACGTCACTACATAAACATAAACATTAATATTTCCATTAATATATACATAAACATTAATATATATTAATATGTTTTACGTTTTTGAAAATCAATTTTACATACATTTTTAGTCAATTTATATAAAAACAACTAAGCCATTTTAAGGAGCATACCTTTAAGGGGGCAAGACCACCAGTGCATAGCGAGGTATTGCAGACATTCGGGAAAGCCCCTATTATTTAAGAAGAAGTTTATTATTTTTAAATATAGGTGAATTATACCAAACTGTATAAAAGGAAGTAGGAATTATCCATACTAGAACTGTATTGTTTTAAATAATTTGATGATCACGTAGATTGAGTAAATTTTGAGCGATGTATGAAGTGATATTTTGCATGACGAGATAAAAGTAATTGGTAAGAAAATTATATATAACTTTCCTAAAAATAATAACAAGTTTGGGATTTTTGAGTGTTGTTTTGTAGTTGCAGGTCAGTTATTCTCTATAATAACAGGAATAAGATAATACTTTCCTTCTAGTAGGTGGTGCCCTTAGTGTAAATCACGCTTGTAGTCGGGAGATTTGTTTGACTCTCTTCTAGAAGTGAAAGTTAAGGTCACCTGATTTATATCCGTGGTCTTCACTTCTTACAATCTTCTTGTTTTCGTTCCACTTTCAAGTAATTCATTGTCAAAGGCAGTTGTGGAAGTGGTTTATACTCATACCATGGGCCCGTTCGGTAATGGTTGGAATCTTTTCTAACTCATACCATGGCACGTTCGTTAATGGTTGGAATCTTGTCTAGCTCATACCATGGCAACGTTTGGTAATGGTTGGAATATTGTCTAACTCTCACTATGGGCACGTTCGGTAATGGTTGGAATCTAGTCTAACTCTCATCACCATGATCACTTGTAGTAATGGATAGAATCTTGTCTACCTCCACATTTTCCATATTTTAGACAGTTATGAAACTTTATTAAGCCACTTTAGATTATGATTCAAAGAGATTACAATCAAATTTAAATTAACTCTATATTAATTTACGGCAACTTTATAGGGTAATTTCTCATTTCTCCCTTTATCCTTCATTTGTTAACACTTGTGAACATGTAAATGCTCAATTTGTAAAATATTTACAACTTATAAGAAACATACATGTGTTGTGACTCCAAACTGTATAGTAAAATATAATTATTATAAAATAAATACCACATTATTAGTCTCGTGTGTTTTGGATTGATTGATCTAACAATTTATATAAATGACATTGTCACATAACCTACATTATAAACATCATTCTTTACATATCCTTTCTCTTTAATCGGGGCAAGTCATCTTGTATTACAATTAGTTTAGAAATGTCAGAAAAGTGAAACTGATATAGTTTAAAATATGCTTTGACAGGAATTCAAACCCTGATCTTTGAGATGGATTTTACTAAATTTTACATTAGAAATGTCCGGAGATTTGTAGAGTGGATTAAATATCTAATCCAATAAAATTATTTGTTAATTACAGCTATAGCCGCTTTTAAATATAATATTCTTTAAATTAAAAAAGGCTCCTGTATACGAGAATTGAACCTGAAAACTCTTGCACTCAATCACAAATCCAAGGGTCCCCGGTTCAATTCCCATTTCCAGGTGTCATTTTAAAATTCAAAGAGATGTTTATAGAGTTATAAGCTTAGACGACTCCCCATATAACTCAGTTGTATAGCAGTGGTGTGCTAAGTAATATATATATATATATATATACACACACGATGTTTAATTACACGTCGTGGGAAATTAAAGAACATATGAGTACATGTTGATATTTTAATGTCTTTCTCTTGTCAAATCGTGAAATTAACAACCATATCAATGGCTAGCTAATTTGTTGAATTAATACTTATAAAGTACAAAATGAAGCTATCAATCAATTTATCTAAATATAATAACATATTTTTGCTGTTATTGTTTCCTTTACTAATAATTCAGGAAGGGCTGAGTAATATTATCCATATGTTAAGTAAGCCCTCACAGTATTATATACATGATTTATTGCTAATGGAGTAAGTTCATAGCCAGGTGTGTAAGATAGAACCAGATAACTGCTATACATTTTGTATTGGCTATGAAAATGGTGTCTGACTATAGTTTGGTCGTATGTTCTGATTCGTGATACAACTCTGTCCAAAAAGACATCCGCTCCTTGTGCGGGTCAGTGCACGAGCGAGGTGGATGGTCAATGGTGAGTGAGTGGAGCTCTGACTTGGTGACTGGCAGCCATGTTACTTCCTTAGCTCGAGGTATTCTGGAAATAGAACAGAACATCATTAGAGGATGTTGTTTATCCTAGTGATGGGCCATCAGCTTCCTAAAACATTACATGACTGGGTTCAACTCCAGAGACTTGTGGATTATCACTACAAACGGGTGCTCATTAAATTAATTAACTTGGTAAGATCATCTAATTACTATGCTTCAGATTGATCACAGATTGGTTTATCAATCTCTCTGCAGGTAAATGATTGTGTATTTGATTTAATTATTATAAATTTTCATTATTTCTAAAGAAATATTTGTGTTGCTTTGGGTCTTAGCCCCAACAATCCTAAAGAGGGAGTGGAGATGTTCGTCGAGCTCACACTTTATTCTTTTATAATATTAATTACACTGATTTGAATCTGAATTAACTAAACTTCAAGGCAGTAATATACTTGACTCTTATTTACTCCCTTAAGCTAGTTTCGTGTTGTGTTAACTAACACTTTATCAATATTATTATTGTACTTTTTTTATAAGTTAGTGCTAATCGATGGTTGGGATTTTTTTCGTGTAATTCGTTGCAGCACTTAGTATTGAGTTTGTAAATATATATTTCACCTATACTCCAAAGACTTAAACAACTATGATGTGCACAGACAATTTTAAGACAAATAGTGACTCACAATCCGAATAACGAGGATTTTCTTAATTTTTATGCGGTTTTATTAAAAATATTGAGATTTAAATTTTTATATATTTTATAATTCCGTAAATATTAATTAAATAAGTATAAAAATAGAAACAAATCAAATGATCAGTATAATGTTTAATAAATAACAAATAAACATATAAAGTTAAAGAAACTCATTTCTCCCCCCCCCCCGGCCCCCTTCCTTTCCCTCCTCACACTTAGTAAATCTGGGAAAAAATACAACATAGGATTGCTATGATTGATTGATTGAGCCTGATCTACGGTTAATTAAATAATGAGCGTAGGATGAGGAAGGTAAATCTTTAGTAAATGCACCGTTATTAAAGTAGACCACCAGTAGGCAGTAGTCAGCAGACAATACAAAACATAATAATGAAGTTAATATATTGTATGGCTAACCTCAATGGACCCGACTATCATTCAAACTGTTATTTTATTGTCTTTACTAGTAACATTTTAGTATTTTACTCAAGTTAATGTGTGCTTATTTAATATAATAAAGTCAATAGTAGCTTATACAGTGGACTTAAATAATATCTGTGTATAACTAATCTTGATACGATCGGCTCGTATTCATATAAGGCTTAATATATTAAAGGATTATAGTAGGAAGAAAGTTTTAGAACATACACTACTCGTATTTAGTTTTTCAAAGGGCATTAATTATTTTCTCTATATTATTATTATTATTATTATTATTTCACAGATATTTATATTAAATGTAAAATGTGTTAACTTTTCGTCTCATCACTTCAGTATGTTAACATGGTTTTAAATGCCTTTGTAACTGTCAGATACTGTTCCTCCTACCACAGCCCTACTATTTCTCAACTTTAATTCCAAAACTGAGACTGTGGAATAACATCTTTTAAACACGTTTATATATATATGAAAATCAATACTTAAAACTGTACCTTAATGTTATTGGTCAAAGCCAACCATTTCAAATCTATTAGACACTTAATTTAAGGTGAGAGGAATAAACACCAAATAAACTAATTTAATGAACTGATATTTATTAAAAATGCAGTGTTTCCCAAACTGTAGATGATTGTGTATTCTCTTCGGGATCATATCTCAACCAACGCACCCCAGCCAGCTCTCCATAGTAAGGGAAATAAATATCTCCTTTAATATAAATGATGAACTATTATGCGAAATTTTAATAAAGCTTTGGTGTTGACCTCGGCTGTATTGGGGTAAATTTTTCACCCTAGAACCTGATGTTCATGGGTTCAAACCCGGCTGAGATCAACGGATTTCTCTTCAGTAATAAAATTCCGTGGCACAACTTAATTTTAAGGGGAAGTAAAACTTTCGGTCCCATGTCGATTGTGGCAGGTAAAAGAACCTTAGAAGGTATGTGAGAATATCTCTACCATCAAAATTGGTAGGCTCTTTCACTATAGCTCATATCAATTACTGTGTGTTTTTATAATTAATCAGTTCAAAAAGTGTATATTAAAGATCGCTAATAAATATAAATAAAATAAAAAATTGATGTAAATCCTAGAAAAGCCTTAAGAGAATGAAGAAAAGGCTTATGAAATATTTTAAATCACGTTAAAAATTGTATTAATTTTTCTTTTAATCTGATTCATCCAAAAAATGTTATGATTAATGAAACACATTGGCACGTCGTGTAACATATTAAATACTTCGCTTAATCCTAGGGATGCGTGTAAAACAGTTTGGGAATTATTAAATCACAATGAGAATATGAAAACGTTGAACCAATATCAATGTTGGTGGTTGGAACCTCGAATATTAGGTCACTCACTTTCCATGGGGTAGCCTTACTGCGTTTGTAGAAACTAAAATAAAGGGGATGCTATTGAATGTAAATATTTAGTACTCGTATACAATTTTAAACTTAAAATATACCTAAGGAGTTAGGCCATTTTACCATCTCTTTACTTCTTCAGAATAAAACTCTTTATTGTAAAACAAAAAAAAGTGTGATGATGTTGAAAATATGATTGGACATCACCTAGATTTGACACAGCGGTGTTTAGACTATCACTATAATTCCGTTAGCTTAATACAATTGAGCCTGCATAGATGGACACAAGTACTAATACCGAAATCGTCTTGTTGGATTTGCTGGTAAAGGAAGCAGGGTGTTTGAGAGTTATAAGAATAATTTTTAATAAATGTTTTTTCAATGAAAATGCATATTCTTTGCCTGTAAAATTTACCTTTTTCAGCTGTGAATAATTAATATATTTAGCTTGATTTTTATTTGCGAATGCCAATTTGGAGTGACTTTTAGAAAATGCATACCGATTTTTTGCAGTCAAAAAAATAACATTTTAAATTATTATTATTATTTTTATTATTTAATTACATATTTATAATATTAATCATAAACTACAGTTACAGATCAGATGACTTAATGCTAGAACAGATCTAGTTACTTTGTATATATCACAGAGATGTTCAATCTCAAGGAAATTGTGGCAGCTATAAGTTATAGCTATATGTATCATGCTTGATAATGGCCTTGATAAGAACCCGAAAGAAGCCTAGTGGAGACAATAGGTAAAATAGTCCATAAAAAGAAATAAAGTATCTTGGGTTGCCTACATTAAAGGCGGTTCCCTTGTTACCATGGTGGTGTCAAATTGTATCGATGGAGAGCGCTGTTGTACACGGGTGGATGGTAGGTGAGGTCTATAACCTGTTTGTGAACTTAGTTCGCCTGATATATAGGCAGCCTGCTAAGTAAATATTGTACGCTTTGCTTGCCCTAGGAGCTGAGCTATTTTAAATTGATCTACCCATATGGACCAGCTCGTGGACTCTCGTTTAGCCTAATTAAAATAAAACTTAATTACTTACTTAATCTATAGCACTAGGAATTCTAAAGTTGATGGCCGTACTTAAGAAAAGTACACCACCTTTCCTTATCTTGAGATAATTCTATCCAGTCCCCCTATTTACCACCTATTTCTATTTTGAGCTAGTTCTAACCAATCCAGCTCATTACACCTTATTTCTATCTTGAGCTAGTTCTATCCAGTTCACCTCATTACACCCTATCTGCAGCTAGGTCCTCCCAATGGTCTCTTCCCATTGGGTTTGCCAGTCAGTACCCTGAACACGGTTCTAGATTCTCCCATCAGCAATGCATGTCCTACCCACCGTAATCTATGAGACTCGATTATCATAACAATGTATAAGTAAAGGGTATGTAACCTCTTAGGCCTGTATCAAACTAGTATGCCAGTGCAGCACTGATGGCATATTTGGGGTCTGGCGCCCTAAATTACACCCAAATTGCCACCCAAGATGCCACCCAAGATGCCAACCAAGATGACAACCAAGATGACAACCAAGATGACAACCAAGATGACAACCAAGATGGCACCCATGATGACAACCAAAATGACAACCAAGATGACAACCAAGATGACAACCAAGATGCCACCCATGATGACAACCAAGATGACAACCAAAATGACAACCAAATTGACAACCAAGATTCCAGCTTATTCTACAGTCTCAGCATGGATGTTGAAGAGTTAATACTCATTGCTTGTATACGTCGTCATCGTTCAGTTAAAAAGGAAAAGGGGAAAAGGGATGGTTGTGGGTGCATCCTTTCGTTGCAGATCGTAGCACACATGGTTTGTTTGTTACGTTACTTAGTGATTTAAGAAAATACAAAAAAAATGTGTTTTTACGTTTGAATGTCAATTTCATCTTTTTATGAGTTATTGGACATATTATGTAGAACTTTTCTGTGTCGAAATTGTCCATGTTGTAAGAAATAAACCACAACAATAACAAGATGGGAGTGAGAGAATATGGTGCAGAACCCACTGGTAGCGCTGTTGGCATCTGAATTTGAGATACTCCGTGTATTCTTATGGCAGCGCTGTTGGCATCTGAATGTGATACACTCCGTGTATTCTTATGGTAGCGTTACCATGGCATCCTGGTGTGATATGGACCGAGCACGTCACAGTATCCTCATCGCTTTTCTGACTAAATATCTTCTCAAGCACCTTGTTTTACAGAACCCTAAGTTTATTTTAGTCATGTGAGGTAAAAGAACTTGTTTCACACTCATATAGAACAACCGGTAAAATTGTTGAAATCTCGCCTGCTGTCAAGAGATGTAAAACTAAGAATAAACAAAACAATAATTTTACCACTTTTGTTTATTCTTAGTTTTACATCTCTTGACAGCAGGCGAGATTTCAACAACTTACTGACCGATAATAGCATGTACTTCGCTACAGTACTTTTTTCCTAATATCCAATCTAATATCGTATCAAAGTAATATCTAAATTATCGTCCCCAATCTGTGACCTCGGTGTGATCATATAAGTCTTTTAAGCGTTCACTACCTTCTAACCCCATTTCCATGTTAACTATCTGTATTTATTACCATAGCTTATGGATCTATGACTGATCAACCAGGACCCTCGTCAGCATTAGTACTACATAACATAACCTAACTCAGTTAAAAAGTGATCGTTCGGAAAGTCAACAACCATCACAACCCCAACCACGCCTACCAACGTATCAATGTCGGTATAGTGGAACACCAAGTAAATATCAGTGGCTTAGTCCATATGTACACAGGCAACAAATTGGCTAAACACTTTTCTTGCTAGCAACTGCAAAGCAACAAATTAACGACGAAACAGTCACGTCGTTGGTGTGTGTTTTCACAGGGAACATATTTGTTGTCCATTATCATAATGGACGTAGAAGAAGTAGGTGCTATTTTTGCTCTTGTAGCCTGCAATAGAGAACTACGAGGATGCAAACGTCAGTTTTAGGTACAACCCATTTACAGTGAAAGACGTTCACTTGGAACGTTTTATACAAGTTTTGAGCGTTATAGTAATTATTCCAGTAAGTTTTTTCCTACTATAGAATGAGCGTTTCCAGTTTTGTTGAACCTTTCGCTCTAATAGATAAGCACAATATGCGATATTTGTTCCAAAACTAGACTGAAGTCATGGACTGGTCCAAGCACAATCTGGTGAGCAACGACAGAATTATCGCCGGTGTACACGGCTCTATTTGTTTGCCTTAGGATCATCCAAGTCGTAAGACGAATAAGTCGTCGCAATGTTGTGGCGCTCCACAACTCTTTTCAACCGCTAAACACAGTTATGTCATGTTATTGCTTGTGCACACACTTACATTCAGACTTACTGAACACATTATAACGACAAACAAGTGTTTAAACATTTTGTCAACACATAGCCTTAGAGAAAGAAACTATCCCGACCATATCTGAGGCTATATTCATCATGACGTCTCTTCTTTGTGGCCCATGTCGTTATTTTCTACTGTTGTGACGATTCTAAGCTGGCCCGTCCTTGAAAAAACTTGTATCTTTTGTTAAAAAAACAGAGTTTGTAATGTCCTCTTGTCGCCCAAGGAGGTTGGTGTGGGCTGTTTATATCCTTTTTTTTAGTTCATGTTTATGTCTCCCTCTCTTTTACAGGCTGAATTTGTATATATTGTTGCTTTTACCTCGATACATTCATGGAAATTAAGGCTGTACAGGACTATTATAATCTACACATTACTACTATAGACAATGCTTTTATATAGTTTTTCATCCTTTTTCACACGCTATCAACGCCCAATGAAGACTATGATTGCATTTTTTTATTTTAAGTTGATCCATGGAATTTGTCCCACGAAAACCCCTTAAAACTAATGCGGGGATAAGTAAAGTGAAAATTGTAATTGTAAAATGCCATACAAGTTTTATAATAATAAGATTATAATAACCATAATAATAAATATGATATACACCTGTTCATGGGACCTCCTAAAATGCTTTGAAAACGTCCAATGTTATTTTCACAATCTAGTTCAGCCCATAGTTAAGCTTAAAGATAACATCACTTCTTTATACCATCAATAGCCTTATACTTGAAGATAAATACGTTACAAAATATACCACATTTATAAAATTAGCTCACTTCAATAATGTTTTACCATAATTATTGTTACTAGGTGAATAGAGTCAAGAGTATGGTAATATATTTTATAAATTATAGATATATTATATACATATACACCTTTCTTAAACGAATGCAATAGTAAGTGATGATGGCAACAAAAGAATTTAATGTTTTTGGAAGAATATTCTTGTGTGTTTGTAGCATCAGAGTCCCAATTTTATAAGAATTATCATAACAGAAAGAATAATAATCTCAGAAAGACATCTCCATTAAGAAACATTCCGTCAAAATTCAATGTGGGCTATTAACGGCATTATAGGTTATCAAACTTAAGGTGCCACGCAAAAAAAAGTTCAATGTTTTTGCAATTTTTATGTGAGAAATATTTTTTTTTTATATTTTCAATAAATCAAATATATCTTCTATACAAACGTAGTTAAATTTTTCTCACATGGTTATATCCACAGTTGTTGAATATCTGTCAAGAGTGTTCTAGAATTTTTTATATATTTTCTCTTCATCAACTAAACTTATGACTTATATACAACAACTGTTGATATCATCGTGTAAATAAAGTTAATCTCTATGTTATTAACGTAGAAATAATTTTTTATTTTAGCCAAAAATGTCTTGCTATGAAAACTGTAAAAGCACCCCCCTTAACTCGCATTCCATTCACTCAGATGATTTGGATGAATTTAAATAAACACCAAAAGTGTTAATGTGTATTTTACAGAAAAACACTCCTCTAATACATCTTGTTAGAACTGGGTTTATGATCCGGAAGACATTAAGAGCACTATTTATCTAAAGGAAATCATTCTCCCACTGCAGTATTTACTATGGGAATATGAAACTTCAAAAACCTCCTAAACGACATGTGTGTCACCCTGGCCACCCGACATTTAGCCACCCGGTTTTTGAAAGTGCCCATTGTTTGTGCTACGTTAATGCTGGTTAGTGCTCGACTAACGATGAAAATCGAGCACTAACCAGCACTAACATAGCACAAACGATGGGCACTTTCAAAAACCGGGTGGCTAAAAGTCGGGTGGCCAGAGTGACACACATCCAAACGACATCTAAATATATTTTAATGTCTTGCTGTATTGTTATTTGAATATCGAGTGATATATGGACGTCGGGATCGTGTTTCAATGCTCTGGTAGGCTACCATCTTAAGAAATAAGGAGTATAACTTCTTATATTTTGATTGTGCAAGATTTTTCAAATGTAAGTTATATTTAGTGATATCATTTCCATCTGTAAAACATTTCTCACCCGTTGTTGGCGAAACTGGTCCATAGTTGAACCATGAGAGCCAACACCTTCATTTCAGGTGTGTCCTTATCCAGATGGGTGTTATTAAAACTGGAGAAGAACAGGTAGCCAAGGTCATCCGCGTGGCAAGGACCTGTGCACACATTATATTACTGTAGAGCTAGAAATGTATAAGATATTTTAAAATATTACAACTAAGTTTATTATTCTTTGATATGGTCGCTTCACAGTTTTTGCTAGCACTAATATACCTGATGTCCAAAATCTATAAATATTAATGGTACACATCTTTTACCAAACAAAATAATTTAAATAATTAACTTAGTGGCTCATTATAGATTTGTATATAGTATGGATTGCACTATTTAATAATATAAGCCACACAACTAAATATGTTTATCGTTCACACAGTAAATACAACATATTATAACTGTTTTATAATATATAAACATTTTTATTACTAAATATTAATAACAATAAATTAATTCTTTATTATAATAAATAAACATTTTCCAATTAAATAATAATAAAAACGTACATCATCATACATAATAGAAAATACATTACATATTTAGGTTCTATTATAATAAATAAAAAATCTCCCTATAGCATAATGATGACATTTGTTTAGTTCTGTAATTATAAATACATATATGAGATAAAACATATTTTGTAGTTGTAAGCTAAAAAAATCGTCATATATTCATAGATTCTACCTAAACACAATATGTATAAGGTCTGATCACTTTTACGAAAAAGTGGACTCCACTTAATCAGAAGCTTTATTTAGATAGGCAGGTAAAATTTTATTTAATTGCCTTGGATAAATTGGTAGAAGTTATGTAAATACATTGTGAGGTTCCCAAACATTCTCACTATGCGTCCGTCTTACTATTTATTATAAGGTCACTTCCCCAATTTAAATTTCTCCCAAAAGTTACAAGAGATCGGTTAGTTAAATTCGTTGTTTAAATTTTAAAATAAGGAGTACTCTACCTACCCGCAATCATTAATTGTTTTATAGGCTTGGACACATCTAGGCCAGGAATAATAAAATAGAATAGGCCTATGAACCGATTGGGTGTACTATCGACCTCCATAGGCCGTGGATATGTTTTAGAAGCAGTTATAAAACCGTTGAGTTTACTTGTGTATAAGGTCTATTGTCAACGTTACAAAGTTCACTGTGGATCCCATGGAGTGTAAGTGGGCGTGGCTGACGTTGACTGACTGACCAGGACCTATTTACTATTCTTACAAACATCTCGAGCAACTGACTCGCTGTTCGCCTCGGACAAACTCACTGATCCATCACAGACCCTAGCGCCACAGTCGCCTATCAACGCCACCAAACGTACATGTCACATGGCTCCTTGGAGTCTCCTCTGAGGCTATCAATATTTTTAACGCCAGGGCTACGTATGGAAATGTCATAGTTGCCCTGGTAGTGTACTTTTATTTACTCGGACCGATCTCGGCGACTCGCACGACCGGGGTCAGCTAGACAGCATTTTCTGTTCTTTTCATTCTTCTCCGGATTTTTATTATTACTATTATTATTTTCTATGGTTTCTCCCCTCCTCCCTACTAGTACTAGGTACATGTTATGGTCTTGTCGACCCCATTAAGTGCTATGGGGCGGGTTTTTATCATTTTCCCGCCCTTTCCCCAAAGATGAACTCGAGAGCCCTCCGGGGCTGGTGTTTTCAATAATACTATGTGTTTCTTGTATGTATGACCAAATAAGAGATGTTTACAGTAATAAAATTAACCTTGCAAACAAACAAAACAATATTTTTATTGAAATACGCCCATTAGGCTAATTTAATGAACAGTTACGTTAAAACAGTTACGTGGAACATTAAAATATATTGAATTTTCCTCTTAAAAAGAGCTAAAAGTCAACATTATTAATACTCATTGGAAAGTAAAGAGATGTGTTGAATTAATTTTATTAGAACTATGCATCGGAAGACATCGCTTTAACTACGAAGTTTGACTCGCTTACTGTTTTTTTTCTCAGGATCACGATAAAAGAATCTTTCAGAATCTTCGAATAAACACACGTATTTTCTTATTGTTTGATAAGCTACGAACAGACTAAAAATAAATATACATTTTGGTGTCCCTTCCCGCCTTCATAAAAAATAACATATCTCACAGGGGCGAGCCGTGACCCACAGGTCGGTAACCATTGAGTTATGAGTGAAAGATTGACAACCACCTTTATTGTAATCTTAATACTGTATCTAATCTCAACATCACGCAAGCTTATTTAAAATATTTTAATAAACCTTACAATCACCCATTTGGAACTATTCATACTACTATAAAATAGCCAGCCCTCAACAAATTACCTAACGTTCTGTGTAAAAATAAATAATGTACAATAATTCTAGTCAAGAGCTATCTCACTCTGATTATAATATATGAAAGGTTTATTTTATTTATTCAAATTACAAATAATTATAACAGTTTTAGAACATTCATGAACCAATCGACATTTTAAATGTTTACACTGTATAACCAATCCAATGACCTGGTGTTTTATGATAATTGTACCACGTCAACATATCAAACAAAAATTTATGTTTTATAATAGCAATATTTAATAATATTTTTACACCCATAAGTATTTCGGCTGTTTTTTTGTCCATTTTTATGTGTGGATGAATCTCAAAAAGTGACAGTGAAAATTTCACATTACGTCACAATAATAATTTTTATATTTATAATATGTTCTGTGTTTACACGTAATGTGTGTGTCTTACTACGTTTTAGTGACGGGAATATCATCCTGATCTGTTATATGACCTTCGGTATAGCTGTTGCATTCAAACATAATAATTAACCTATAATAGAACACTACACTGATCAGATTCATAAACCAATGTTTACCACATTTGCTCATAGATGGCAGTAGTGTCTCGAGAATATCTTTGTTGTAACGCGTATGTGCTCACACGACAGCTCTTTCAGTTACGGAGCGACTACAATAGCGCGAGAGGATGATCCAATTTTATTTGGGGAGTATTTTTATCTTCTCATTTGCCTGCCATTGTATTGTTATAATGCCGGAAAAAATGGAAGTGTCTTAGTAACCTTGACCATTTCTTTTACGTGTGCTTTAGGTTTACAACGAAAACTCTGAGAAAGTAAGTATTTAACATAACTAAGCGTGCGTAATATTTGTATTTTGGTTGCAATATGGGAGACCAAGATGGAAACTGGGCTCTATATACATCCTTTACTTACCGCCCCCCCCCACCCCCGCGCAGAAGCATGGGATTAAGAAATAGGTTTGGAAGATTGTGCAGATGAATATTTGGACTAACAAATAATGAACGGTAATCAAGAATATTTTAATGAGATGGTTCGTCACCTGAAGTTAACCAAAGAGTAATCTGAACTTATTGGTTCCATGTCACAACAATGGAAATTAATTGAAACTGGAACCAAATAACGGTGTATCAACAACGCAATGAAGTGTATTTCATTAAGGAGGACAGTATGGAGAAGAATTGAATGATCTTATGAAAAAGATAGACACTGAACATTGTCCTATTTACTGAGACGTAAAAATTAAGTTTGAAAGCAGTTCTACTGCGTAATGGCAAAAAAATCTATCCATTCCTCTAATTCATGCCGCTGACTTGAAAGAAATTTGTGAAAATATTTCAAAGGCTATTAAGGCAGTAAGGTACCAAGACTACTCTTGGCATGTCGGTGGTGATCTGAAGGTATTTGGAATACTTACAGGCTTACAGGGAAGTTTCACAAAATATAGGTTTGTTTCCATGTTTGTGAAACAAACAAGAGGAAATAAAATGTACGGAATTCCACACGGACTTTCTCACTCCATTGCTAAGAATGAAGATACGTAGAACTGGTAATATATGTGAAACGAAATAATACACACTCGCAAACCCAAGCAAAAATCGCGTTATACATATGTTAAACATTTTTTTCTCCCGAATTAAAATGTTATGATTTTCTTCTTAAAGAATTAAAGTCCTCACTAGTATATTTGGACCTAAAAAAGAAGATCGATATTGGGTCCACATGGTTCAATACTTATTAAAATTTCGACTTCCTGTTAAAATTTCGACATTTTATTAGTAGTTGCACACCTTAAGGTTATCGCATTTTTATTAAATTCCTCATTTATAAATTTAGACCAATAAAAAAGCTAAATATTGACTATTGAGTCTAAAATGATAGAGATAAATCATTGCTGCATCATTCCCCTAAGAGCTTAAAGAAAAAAGAACATAAAGCACATTAATTTTGTTTATAATCAGTAAGTTAAATCACGGAGATATGAAAAAAAAATATTTGCAAGTGTAATTGTACCATATTAACATCTCTAACAAAAACTTTATGTGTTATAATAATCGTACAGTTCTAACCTATTTAATAAATAACTTATTTATACGAATATATATATATGTATTCATGTATATATATATATAAATAATTGTAATGATTAAAATCATTATCAACGTTAAAAATAATTTTAAATATATAAATTAGATCCAAATAATAAAATTTAATCAATAACGATGTCCATCTTAGACTAGTGCCTTAAATTATGAGTGAAGAATGACCCTGATGATTGGATATATCCTGGACTACTAATGCTGGTAGAGCATTGGTGCTAAGCAAAGGGCTATGTGTTCAATTCCTGTGTCCAGGGGATATTTTTAACCAGTTTAGATGAATATATTAAATCTAGTTTTACTGGCATGTAATCATACACAAATCTGTTTCAGTATACGTGACTACTAAGGTTTAAATAAAGCTCATTCTAGCATAAATAATTTAAGAGCTATCGAACTCTTGTTAAACTGTAGGAAACATATTTACATAAGACTTTATTACATATAAGTTATAAAAACCCTTCTGAAAACGTCATACAAATTTTATATTGTATATATGTATGTGTACTTCGTATATGGATATATGTATATTAAATTTCATTCAACTCTTGTTTTTAATGTATTTAAACATATTTGTCTATTAATAGCTATTAATTAAAGTTAATATCTTTAATTAATAAAATATTTTGAATGAAGATTAGAGTTTTAATAATAGAAATAAAGATTTTAAAAATAGTATAATCTGTACGGTATTATTTTACCGCATGTACAAAGACATGTTTAAAATACGTACGTTATTATTACTCTTTTTATTTAATTACAATATTATTATCTATATTCGAAAACTAAGTAAATAGCTTGACATACTTTTGTGCTTTTTTGTGTTTACTAGATTCCTTGTATTTTAAGAAATAATTAAGAAATAAATATAAATCCTAAAAGTGTGTTTATGTTATTCTGCCTTTTTAAACATTCCTACTGTTCCTTGTTGATCATTCAAGAAATATAAATATACTTGTTAAATTAATTTATAATATTACACGTCTGGGCTACATCACTCATATCCCAGTTTGTGGAAAGATTAGCCAGCACTAATGTACCATCTCGCAGGGGACGCCCGAATGTACTTATATTATTATTATTATTAGCACTGTGTCTTACTACCTGTTCGGGTTATACGCACTTACGGTAATGTGTAATGGTAGGGTGATTGTGAGATGAAATGGAGGACCTACTGTTTAACGTGGAATCCGAACCACGGTGGAGGCCTGGCATTCCTCACATTCACAAACTGTGATTAATACACATCTTGTCAGAGGTGAAGGAAGGGTTTGGCTATCAGATAAATCTGTGCCGGGACCGGAATGTACTAATAGAACTACATCCTTTCCGTGGAGGCTTTTTCCAAGTCCCGATGAGATGAGGTGATGGTGATACTGAATATAAGGGTGTGGAACCAGTGGAAATTCTTGAACATAGCTTAACCTTCTATAACTGGCACTGTTGCATTTTCACAACATCAGTATTTTTTATTTTTTTATTTAAAGGTAATAAGGACTGATCTCCTCCAAGTATTCCTCAATTAGTTCCTGCTGCATGGTATGATATCATGTAACATTTTACCAAATGTTAATTTTTTTGAGACACAGCAGCTTTAACTGGCTCCATTTAAGAATGTTGTGAATATGCAATGGCGCCAGTCGTGATGTCATACGTCTGGCTCATTGCCACCGTATGTTTACATTGCATAGTTCGTGTAAGTTGTATCACGTTGCTTTAGTTTGCTGTAGTCGTTTTTCACGTGTGGTCACCATTATACATAAAAATACGAATTTAATGAAGGAACTTAAGGAAAAAAAGTATTTTAAAAATGTAAATAACTTTTTGAAGTGATCTAGCATATAATTTTTTTGTTCAAAATACGCCCTAATTTAAACTTATGGTCGTTAGGTATTTTGTAGATTAGGTTAATAAGTTTTAGGTAACGTAGTTTTGTATTTATCAATTACCGTTTACTATTTTTTTCTAATAATAATTTATTATTCTGTAGCCATTTAGCATTATTGTAATTTATTTTAATACAATTTACAAAAATTCAATATTATTAAGAAATGTATTTAATAATATTGCTTCAATAATAATATTATGTATTAAAATATGTGTTTTTGTTTTTGATTATTATACTGAAAATCAGAGGATGTTGCAAAAATGCAACGGTACAAGTCCCAGAAAGTCAAGACTAATTAACTAATCCCTGATGCGTTTTGCGGTGATTCCCCTTTTGGGAATCATACCCAAGATACCAGCCATGAATAGAATATGGGACCGATAGACTCGTAATCGGGTGCCCTTACCTCTACACCATGGGGTCGGTTACTTGTTTAATTAAATATATACTACCTTCAGCAGGGAATTAAAGTCCGTTCTTCTCGAACTAAAACAAAACCCATCAAATTTTACCAGTTTTATAATTTGTGGTAAAATAAACATTTACTAGTTGATAGTTGTAGCGATGACTGCCGATTATTGCACTCAAATATATTCTAAACTTTTTATTGGGAAAATATCTATATATAAGCCCTCACTCGATTTTCTAGTTAAAATTTTACTCGTCAAAGGCTACCGACTTTGATATTTTTAGATGTTTAGTTATAATAAAAACGTATAATATTTTCCCCCTTCACTCCGCGATGATAACTTTAAAATTACCCCTCTCCCAGCTCTCCATCTATTTGTTGCAACAAACCATTCAAATTTGATTTGATTTGTTATTTCCAACCAAAGAGAAATATTGTATTTACCAATAAACAATCATACAAAAATCATGGTTACCATGGTGGTGTAAGCAAAGAATGATTGTACAGATGAGCCAATGCCTACACGGATGGAATTGATGGAAAATTCGCTAGGAAATTTAGTTTTAGTTTTAGGCTACTATTTTTGGCGATTTACTGGACCCCAAACCTTTAAAATGAGTACTAAATTTTCTAAACAAGTTAATCTGGTTCATCTTAGTTTCAAATTACCGGAAATGGGTTTATTAACATAATATATATAAAATATATGATAGAGAGAGTGATAACATGTGATAGTGAAAATGAGAGTGTAAGTAGTTAGTGTGTGATTGTGTGTGTGGGTTAGTGTGAAAATGTGAGTGTGAGTGTGATAAAGTGAGTGTGAGGTGTAATAAAGTGAATATAAGAGACTGAGAATGAGCAATTGAGAGAGATCGAGTGAGTGAGAGCGATTGATAGTGAGAGTATGTGTATGTGTTAGAGAGAGAAATACTGGTAGAAGATAAAATGAGTGTGTGTGTGTGAGGAGAGAGAATGTGTGGGAGAGAAAGTGAAAGAGAGGGCGTGAGAGAAAGATAATATGTTTGGTAGAAATCGTGATAAGGTGTGTGAGAAAGTAAGAGTTTAAAATAATGGGAGAAATGTTGTGTGAGAGAGAGAGAAAATGTGAGGGCATGTGAGAGAGAGTTTGAGAGATAAAGTTAGAAAGGGAAGGACTAGCTTAGAGAGAGAAAATTAAATTGAGAGATAATTAGGGAGAAGGTTTAAGATCGAGAGTATTTGAGAGAAAGAGTTAAATAGAGAAATTGAGAAAGCAAGTTTGAGAGCGAGAGAGTGAGTTTGAGAGACAGAGAGTTTGAGATAGAGATATGTTGAGATATAGAGAATGTTTGAGAGATAAGAGAACGTTTGAAAGTGAGTGAGTGGTTGAGAGGGAGAGCGTTTTAGTTAGAGCTTAAGAGAGAGTATAATAAAGATAATAATGTGAGAGAAATTGTATGATAAAGAGTGTGTGTGAGGGTTGAGAGTGTGTGTGAGGGTTGAGAGTGTGTGTGAGGGTTGAGAGTGTGTGAGAGTGAGAGTGAGAAAATATTATATTATATTATAGAGAGCTATTTTTTAGTTTGAGTGTGTGTGTTTAGTGTAGAAGAGAGTGTCAGATAGACAGAAAGAATGTGACTATATAGATGTAGTACTCAAATATTACAATACTTTGAAATACCATTCCCTCCAAATTATCAACATGGAAATATAATTGAACTTATTTTATCTCTAAGAATGTGAAAATATAGAAGGGGTACACAAAACATTACTTTTAAATATCATATCTTCAAAACTAAGTGGTAAAATGAAAACATAGCTTTACTTGTGTATTTGTATTGTGTTACTATTTGTTAAAATGAACATCAAAACACATTATTTGAAATAATGAGCACCAAAACTCATACTTAGATAGTTAAAATGGCTATTTTTTTTAGCACTATTCAAGATCATTTTATTGTTTTTGAGCTTATAAATTATAATACATACCAAAACATATTTTTATCATTTTTGAAACCAAATTTCGACAGTATTTTCATGAATTTAACAACTTAACTTTTTAATTTTCTAATTATGCTCTATATTATTGACTTAAATGCAAATTAACGACAGCAAACTTTCAATAAAAAATAGATGTTTCCCCAGTGTATGCATCTCAATTTATCTGTGTTATGACCAGCATCCAAAGATAAATATTCATCCAAAGAGAAATTGTGATATGTTCGGACCAACAAATAAAGATTGATTTATTATTCTTCATCCAAAGTGATATATTTTATTTAGAGATTTACAGCCATGCAGCATATAACGGTTTCCATGGTGGCTAAACAAAGAATGAAAAACTGAAAATTCTCTGTGAAAATCAGGTTTCCGTTAAAAACTACTATTTTTCCCGACATCCTGGACGACTAACCGTTAAAATGAGTGGTCGTTTGTCAAAATTTATTCAATCTTACCTTGTAATTTCTATTACCAGAAAATAGCTTATCAAATTTTATAATTTAAGGATTTGTAAGCTGTACCTTTAATATTCTCTAAGCCAAAGAATCTTTTGAAGAGCCCAAGCTTTCCATCGAAAGCGAATTGATAGTAATAGACAGGAGATGTACATAAAGCTGCGTGTTCTTTCAGTGTCATATAAACACCCAGACCATATTGTGTGTCCGTCAGTAGCTGGAACATAAACCAGAGGGTACAAGTTCACTTTAATAGATGCTCTAGCATGCTTTGATATAAATGATTTATAATCCACTGAACAAACCTAGGACTTGCAATACACACAATTAGACTCCAAATGAATGATAGATTAGAGAAATAGTTCCACTCTCTTCAGTCTATTACTTTAATCTAGAAGTCACTCCCGTTGATTCTGTTGGCCCTATTAATATTATTACCAAAATTTGTTTGATAAATTTCTAATAAGAAACACTTATTATATTAATCTTAAAATCTAGTTGTTTGTGCTCGTTTTATCTCATGAGATAATTAAATAATTAATATGAGGGACAATTTATTAAAATGTGTTAATTTGTTGTTTTTTTCTTCTGTGTTACTTTAATAGCTTTTGAAATAATTAAAAGTTTGACCATTCTAGCTAGATGGGTACTTGTATTTATATATGTATGATAATATAAATAGGGTAATATATAGGATAATATATATAAATTATTACCCTACTAGTAGCCAATGTGATAAAAATGATGTCCAAATTGACCACTTCTTAACCCTACACCTTTCTCCAAACTCAAAAATAACACAATAATTCTTGGTAAGGCAGTTACTTTGTAAACATAAGTCATCTAATTATGTTTTCACATTGTTGACATATAAATAAATATATAAATACATGAGTAGGCCTAATTTAAATTCATCTTGAACCTTTATGGTGACTTTTCATTATTTGAATGTCCTTTTTAATAAATAAACACTGTTAGTGGTCATCACCACTAGAAACATTCCGAGAAATTCAAATATGTTTAAGGGAACAAAATGTAGTTTTTGTATTATCTAATAAATAAAAATAAAAATTAAATTTTGAAACATTCTTTAAATGAATATTAACACTTAGGCTGCAAATCATTGTTTTTTTCTGGATTATCCATGTGGAGAAGACCAACATTCAACTAATTTAACATAGTTTAAAATGAAATATAGATACGGGAATCAAACCCATGACCTTCAGCTTACTAGCACCGAGATAGCCGGGATTCGTCCCATGCTCAGAGTCACTCTTCACTAATATTTTAAGTGTTTACTAAAAATAATAGTGGATTAAATATGTTTATACCAAAAAAGGTTAAAGGTCGAACTATTTATCAAGGGCCAGAAACATAATGAATAACTATTTATCTATCAAACATAGCATTGAAAAATATGTTGCTTAATTAAAAGGGGATCATAAGCATTAAAGAAGGAACTATCAATTCCTACTTTTGGAATCTAGGCTGTGCCCAGTTTTTCTGGGTACTAGTGGCTTGTTTCAACAGCTTAATTATATGACGATCACAAAACCAGAACACATAATTATCATTTATCAAAGGTTGAAAAATTGAATTTCCTAGAAAATGTTCTCAGTCCTTTCCAGGACCCTGACTTGAGAGGATCTGCAATAAGGTGTCAAGCGATATTATTTCTATGCTCACGTCAATACACTGTAGTAGAGTCCTCTCCGAAACGTCACTGTCTTTGAAGTAGAACTGTCGTATCTTGTCGGAGATCTCACTCTGCCTCACAGGACATCTATTTCCCACCAAGTCTGCAGGGACCAATCTTTCAAAGTGTTTATCCACCTTCTGCAGGTAACTCGCTCTATCCTGTTCGATATGGATGATCCCCTCATGAGTGGTGATTCCTAAGATGAAGGGCACCTCGTGCATCAAACCGTCCTTAATAAGGTCCATGGGGCTCTCAGTTAGGAAGGCCTGCAGGGTATCATTTTCCAACGATGGCACAAAAGGAAAGACTAAACCAACGTTTATTTCCTGGAAAGAAAAAGTTGTTAGCCCCAAGTGCTGCCATAAAATGTTTTGTCCAAAAATTAATACAAGGGTCATATTGTTGTCTGGTTTGATGGGTATCCTATTTGACCCCCTATTTGACGAGAGTGTTGTGGTCATCTTTCTAAGATAAAAGGTTTGGAGAAGTAAACAAATTATGTATTAATTTATTTCTATTTGGTTTTTTTAGTACCACGTTTCACTACCCTTTCGGACTATACGTCTACATCCATATACTAAATACTCTAATGGCTTAGGGACGAAGAAGGTTGAATTTAGTGCAAGTGTACCCACATTTGAGTGGAAAACCGTTTACCTGACCGGGATTCAAACACGTATAGCCCCATCATCTGTGGTCAAGTCTATTGCGAGAGGGACGCATAAAAGCCAACATCCACTAGCCCGCATCGGATGGACCACATGCATCACACGCATCGTAGTTTTCAATTATTTACATTTATGATGCATGCATATGACGTCATATGGAATACTGAGTAGTGCACGCACTCCCCACTATTCTAGCCAACCTACATCTTACAGTTTAGTCCACCACCGATTCGCGAACTACCACCTGTGGGTGAGATATTCTTTCCCCTTCACATCATTAGTTACGTAGTGGTGATCTACCATCAGTGGAACGTTTTTAAAGTTTAAATGCGCTCAAAAAAACAAATTTAGAACTTTTTTTCAAAATAATTATAATGAGCTTAAAATCAAAGCAAAAATAATAAAATAAAATAAAATAAATTTTGAAGAGAAAAATAATACTTTAAAGTAGAATTATATTAGGTCCAACAGCACCAGCTGTTAGATTTTTGAGACAGTTTTAAAATATTTTAGCTTTTTGCGGTGCGGAAAGAGTATTTGGCTCTAGTAGCCTATACACTAATGAGCACCCTCATTATCATTATCATGTCATTATATATATTAGGGAGGTTTAGATGTTGGGGACCACCTTCTATGGCTGGCGCTAACTAAACTAGTAGCAATAATGAAAACATTTTAATAAATTCAAGCCCATTACTTTACATCCATGTTTATTTAAAAACACAGGCACAAATAAGATATAAATACACTTACATTAATAAATTGACAAGTGTCTTTCTAATCAGTTAACAAATTAAAGAAGTGATATAGTAAGATTTTTTGAAAACTTATTGAGTATTTTTTTTTAGTTTCATGAATTATTGTATTAATATTTTAATTTCATATAAGTTCTATTACAATTTTAAAAATAGAGTAGGTCTATACTCGTACAAAATTTTAATTAAAATAAAAATCTATATAATTTACATAATTCAATACCAAATTTATTTTTAAAATTACCACACACAATTTTCTAAAAGTAATCTTACAATATCTTAGAATGATAATATTTTTAAAACGGTTAAAAAAAAAAATCGTAATCTATTTGGTTATAGTTTTGTTTATAACTTCTATTATAATTTTTATTACAAATTTCTGTTCTTGAACTAATGAATGAAAATGGGCTGTACAGCTAAAATGAACTACCTTGTCACTAATGACGTCGTTCTGAGCCTTGATTATGGAATTAGCTGGAACACTGCGCAGGAAACTGACCAATTCACGACCGTTGTCTGTTGCACAGCCCAGCAGTTCTCCGAGTTTGAACGCTTGGTCACGTGACGACCTCGTGAACGCCCAGGGGTTCAGAGCGGACCCACTTTGGGCAATGGCACGATGGAATAATCCTGAACAACAGTTTATTATAGGAATATTTCAAACCAATAGAGACATTTAAATATTTCTAAAAGTAATGCGTTATTCTCAATCAACTAACGAGAATTGACTAGTTATTGGTGATGGGTCACTCGTGAGCGAGTCATTCAAATTGAACGACTCTTGAATGAGAGCTGTGAACGAACGACTCTCGCTTCTAGAGCGAGTCGTTCACGCCACCATTACACACTCACTACATTAGAAAGAGTCAGGAGTGTTTGTCATTCACGACTCTTCTGTCGTTCTTCGTTCGTTACTACGAAAAAATCTAATATAAATGCTTTCTACCATTACTAGACAGCAGCACTGCCTACAATTTTAAACTAACTATTTTTCTTAACATCAATATACATAATTCTGTGAATTAGAAACTAAAGGTTATATGCTAAGGTTAATTATTATAAGTAATTTCCCTAAGTAATAAAATTAAAGAATCAAAGGCAAATGGCTCCGGATAAATTACACATAAATCTTAATTCGTTCATAAGTTGAAAGGGGACAGATTTGCACGCTCGGAACGGGAATTGTGATAAATAGCTGGCTCTCGCTCTTCAATTTATGGAGGGGAAGGGGTGAAAGGATTGGGAGCGAACCAGCCATGCGGTGAACGATATGACTCTTATGAACGACTCTTCATGAACGACTCTTTTGAGTGAGCGAGCTCATGTGAGCTAGCTCGCGTCAACGAGCTGGTTCGACCCATCACTACTAGTTATAACTATTAGGAATAGTGTCTAACGAAAATTATAATATCTACATAATAATGATAATAATCATATTAATAATGATAATATTATTAATAATAACAATATAACAATATAGTAAAATTGTAAGTCTCAAGTCGATAAAGTACGTAGAATCTAGCTCTTTTACACAAAAATAATATTATATGATGGTGTATGATTTCGTAATAGATTATAGTAATTATATTTCCCTGAATAAAAGTGTTATTACTTGCCTTGCTAGGATATTTTGTCGGTAGACCACGTGGAATATTGCACTCGAGAATCTTAGGTCCCTACGGGAACACTACCTGGATAATGTTAACTCTAATCTTAATAAACAGTACCCCAACATTATTTAACTAAAACTCTTTAAGTACTAGAAGAAATACAAATAATAAAAAATGCGTAAGATAAGAAACAAAAATTAATGAATTAGTTGTACTAGCTAATACTAAAATAAGGTATACACAACCATTGAGATTTTAGGAATGTTATTTTGTGATATTTCAATGCTACAAATCATACCTATAGATACCTGTAATAATTAATTAATTAATAAAAAAAACTTTAAACATTAAAATAATAATAATTTGATGCTTTGTGTAAGCAACTCCATATTAAGTAGTCAAGAAATGAATTGATAAATTGATATTAGTAACAATAACTAACAATATTATTGATGATAGTTGAATCAACTAAATAATATTAAAGTTTACAATTCATAAAAGCATGAAGACAATATAATGAAAGAGTAATATTTGAAAATGACGATTAAAATTATATAAAAAGTTACATTCTAAAATATAAAATATAATATTATAGTTTTATGAACAATCCTAGGTTGATGAATAGTTTTGAAAATCATAGGCTACTAATAAATAACAATTAAATACAATTAATGTAATATTTGGAAAGTATATTAAGAGAATTACAATTTAACAAATGTGTAATTACACTTAAAGTTAAATTTTAAAAGAATTAATAAAGGAGTCTGTTGTATAACGGTGAACTAATAATATAGGATAATAGTATGTATCTTATACCAGTTATAAGTGTTTGAAGATTACTTAATTTATAATGTGTTTATAGTTAAATGACGATATTAAAGTTTACAATTTATTAAAAGCATTTGGACAATATGGTGAGAAAGCAATTAATTGGAATTAATGATAAAAAGTGGATAGCAAGTAAAGCATAGAGACATAATTTTAAAAGTAATCCTAAATTTATGAAAGGTTTAGAAAAATAAAGGTTACTAATAAATTACAAATAATGCAAATGAATTTTAAAAAAATTAAAAAATAATTAAAATTAAAATTAAAAATTAAAATTAAAATTAAAATTAAAAAATAACACAAAAATTATAAAAATTATAATTTACCAATTGTGTAGCTACACTTGGATTAAATGTTATAGAAATGAATAAATGAGTCTGTTATATAATGTTAAAATAATAATATAGGATGCATTTAATGTATTTAGTAATAGGTATAAGTTTTTGAAGTTGATTAATAATATTAAGTTTATGTAACAAAACGATAAAAAAATGAAAATGTAAGGTTTTTGTTCCTTATCTAAGGTTTTAGTTGATTCCGTTCCTTTAGTGTTGTAGATGGCTACGACATTATACGTCTTATAACGACTTTTATTTGCACGTTTTGGTTTTCACGCCATTTTCAGGTCGTTGTATTTTGATGACATAGTCATCTATAGTACCCAGGAAACGGAATCAACTAAAACCTTTGGTGAGGAACGAGAACCTTATATTTTAATTTTTTTTACATAAACCTAATATTACAAATCACCCACCTCGGTGGCGTAGTTAGCTGACGCGCTAGTCGTGTTGAGCTAGACTGCCGAGGACAGGGAGATAGATTTTCGAGTCTCGGTTGGGTGAACTTGGGGTGGATTTCCCTAAATGTTTTTCCACTCCTCCACTCAAATGCGGGTTCGCTTCCTCTGAATTCAACCTTCCCAATTTTTAATCCATTAGCGTATTCAGTACTTAAGCGTATAACCCGAACGGGTAATAAGACGTGATGCTAAATAAATAAATAAAATGTAGCAAATCATCTTCAAATCTTGTACACATTACTGAATACACTAAAATTATCATATATTATTAGTTCATCGTTATACATCATATATCATTTCATTAAGTTTGTACCATGTGTGTAACAAAATCACCTTTGGACATGTGTGACAGCATATGGTAATGCACACAAGCTCCTCCAGCACTTTCACCGAAGATCGTCACATTTCCAGGATCCCCCCCGAACTGGGCGATGTTCTGTTGGACCCACTTCAAAGCTTCCACCTGGTCCTTAAGGCCGTTGTTCCCTGACACGTTCGTGTCGTGCAAACAGAGAAACCCTGAACAGACAGAGAAAGACACTACAGGCTATGCTTTATCATATTTGTAAGTAACTATGTTTAATACATTTTGATAGTATTGCATCATAGCACCTTAAGATGGGGTGCTAGTGAGCGTGAGCTTAGGGAAGTATTTTTGAAGTTTTTATAGCATAATCATTTTTGTCCAAAATAAATAAAATATTTCTTCTATAGAAACATATAGTTTAGTTTTCTGCACATGCTAATCTCAACAGTCCTTGAATATCTGTCAGATGTGTCCTGGAATTTAATGACAACTTTTTCTTTTCATTTAAAAAGTTTGTCACCAAATGCCACCATGCTCATGCTAGATGTTCAAAAACTGTTGATATTAGCACGTGCAGAAAACTAAACTCTATGTTTATATAGAAGAAAAATTTGATTTATTTAGTTCAAAAAATATTTATGCTATAAAAACTAAAATTAGCGCACTAAATTCGCGCTCACTAGCACCCAACCTTAAGGAGCTATAGTTGGTAGTAACACACCAGTTAGATAAGTCAAAATTCACAAGGTATTTCTTCTTTGAGCCCGAATTAGGGTTTTAAATGATGAGTTTAGCAAATATTCAACTTTTTTAGTTTGAGTAAATCTCAATAAAGATATCCTCAAACTTATATTACAGGCGTGTTAAGGATTAGTACAATCCTAAACATAAGTGAAATATCATCTTTAATCAAGATCACATTTAATGCATAAGCTATGTGGCGTTTTATAACTTAGTTTAACATTAAAATAAATCCTCTAATTTAGTAAAATGAAGAGTCTGTCTGTCGTGGACATTACGTGATATATACCTCATGCAGAGGTTTGAAATTTTAAAATTAGTAGCCCTTGTGCACAAGCATGTGTACTTAGAAGCTGGAATTTTAAATTTTTTATTATATTTTATTAACTCTGTAAAATCAGGGTCTAAATAAATATGAAGAGTTTTTCTATCTGTTTGAAGCCAGTCGAAATCCAGGCTCTGACCTCCAAGTCACCGGCCAGCTCAGACAAAATTGAAACGTTAATTAGCCTGTGAGCTCAACGATGCAGGTGACTTCAATTTCGGATAAATAAAACCTAATAGAAAATGTATATTTACCTTAATAATGTTGTCTTCTTTATAATAAAATAAATGGTATATTTTTAATGCAATCACAATCACTATATCAAGCTAACACGTAAAATATAGCTTGTTACTTTATTTAAACTCAATATCCACAAGGACGTCATAGCAAATATTTCAATATTTATGAATAAATTAAGCTATAAATTTGGAATAAAATTCCAACCAACATTAACTAATACATTAAAATAAAATATGCATACAAGTTTCTTCATTAGTGTGAGTGCGTATAAAACCGAGCGGGTAGTAAGATGTGGTGCTAAAAATAATAATAATAAAAATAATAATAATAATAATAATAATAATAATAATAATAATAATAATAATAAGTGTAAGCTTCACCTTTCATACACACTTAATTTTACAGCGTTGCTTTCTTCCATTTTGATTAGTTTGCTATGTACCTGTACATTGTGTTTGTACTACTGACAGCTTAGAGATACAACAGAGTCGCCGGTTGTTGTCGTATCAATGATAGTTATTAGTTGTTGATGATATTCACACGTCCATCACAGACTATGCCTTTAAATATGAATGAAAAATAACCTGGAAAATTAGACGATCGCTGGATAGCTCACTGGTAGAGCATTAGTGCTAAGCGAAAGGTCCCGGGTTCGATTACAATGTCCAAGTGCCATTTTTCATTGTATTTTATAATTTGGAGTAAATTGAAGAAGCTCCGTGACTTTACCGACTGATTGGCTTCCACTATTAGCGATCATAGTGCTAAAATTTATATATAGAGGGTGTCATATGGTCATCACAATGAACTGGTGGTGGCAGTTTTCTAGAACGGAGCCATAACCTATATATTATAGTAGCTCCTCCTCTGATCTCACAAGACTGAGTTTGACTCGGTTCCAGACTCACCGTTTCATAGAAAGATTCTTAAAGTACCAGGAATCAAACACGTGACTTCTGGATCTGTAGCTAGGAGCTCTGACCACTAAACCCCAGAGACTAACACAGGACCTCTGTATTTATAGCCAGGACCTCTGTATCTGTAGCCAGGACCTCTGTATCTGTAGCCAGGACCTCTGACAACTAGACCACAGAGACTAACACAGGACCTCTGTATTTATAGCCAGGACCTCTCTATCTGTAGCCAGGACCTCTCTATCTGTAGCCAGGACCTCTCTATCTGTAGCCAGGACCTCTGACCACTAGACCACAGAGACTAACACAGGACCTCTGTATCTGTAGCCAGTACCTCTGTATGTGTATCCAGGACCTCTGTATCTGTAGCCTGGACCTCTGTATCTGTAGCCAGGACCTCTGTATCTGTAGCCAGGACCTCTGTATCTGTAGCCAGGACCTCTGACCATTATACCACAGAGACTAACACAGGACCTCTGTATTTATAGCCAGGACCTCTGTATCTGTAGCCAGGACCTCTGTATCTGTAGCCAGGACCTCTGTATCTGTAGCCAGGACCTCTCTATCTGTAACCAGGACCTCTGTATCTGTAGCCAGGACCTCTGTATCTGTAGCCAGGACCTATGACCATTATACCACAGAGACTAACACAGGACCGCTGTATAGTCTGTAATGGACGTGTGGTAATGTCAGATACATATGAGTGATCAATATTACCACGAGCTATCGGTTATTGCAACCATCTTTGACTCAAGAGGAATGTTATGCTGCCAAATATACAAAACAAGACTGTATTTATAGTGAAATATTAATGAATATCAACACATGATTAAAATCATTGTAATTACAGCACTGTCCCTGTGTAGGAGACCTTCATTCAGACAGTTGCGTGATTTTAATAATTTTGAAACTGTACAGATTGCACTGCTTCATTATTTTTGAGAATATAACCATACCGTATTCATTTCTATAATGTTCATTGACATAATAACCCAATATTACTCTTATAAATCCTTGAAGAAACCACAAATATCATTGAATCACAACTAGAAATTTAGACATTCGTTATTAACTCTGGCTCTGATAGGATATGTTTACCAAGACTTGTATCTTTTTGGATTCTTTTTGTCCTCTGTGGGATCTTTCTACATTGTTGGATATCTGATGCAAAGCAGGATGTTGTTTACCTACGTGAGTAAATATGTAGATATTCCCATCAAAAGCAAGATCAATTATATAGGTAGTTCTAAACTAAAATATTTGATCTGTTTATCAACATTGATTGTCACTGAGTATTGCTTCAACAAAGCGAAACTCAAACAATCACAAGGCAGTTAATTTGTCTTGATTTACTACTTCGAGGAGATTTATAGTTTAGTTAGTGAGAATAACTATTACTATTAATGATGTTTAGTTGGTCTCTTTTCTTGGATAAATTAACTTAATTTCATTGTATTATGTTGTATTAATTAATAATGCTAAATTGTATAAGATATAATAAATAGTAGCAGACATAAAAAATATATAACTGGAAATGTATAGTGTATAAAATGTTGTCGGTAGTGAGAGGAATACTCCATTGAGTAAACGTAAAATAATTGTGTCTAGAATAGCTCCAGGGTCCAGTGTCTATAATAGCTCCAGGGTCCAATGTCTAGAATAGCTCCAGGGTCCAGTGTCTAGAATAGCTCCAGGGTCCAGTGTCTAGAATAGCTCCAGGGTCCAGTGTCTAGAATAAGCTCCAGGGTCCAGTGTCTATAATAGCTCCAGAGTCCAGTGTCTAGAATAGCTCCAGGTCCAGTGTTCATAGAGCCTGGACACGCACCCACTACTATGTAATCAAATTAAGTGTAAATATAGAGCTTCTTTGGGTTCACAACTCAAACAACTTTTAATGTCAGAATTTAAGAATTTAACTATTTTCTTCCTTCATTTATATTATGGTAGGAGTTTTAAAGGAAGGGCTTTCTCAAATAATGGTATTCTGTTAGGTTAAAAGGGCTTTTAGAACGTCTTTTATATCAAAGTTTTGCTAATTGTAGCTTAAAGTAGTCTTTGTATGTATGTATGTATGTATGTATGTATGTATGTATGTATGTATGTATGTATGTATGTATGTATGTATGTATGTATGTATGATATCAATGTATGTATGTATGTATGTATGTATGTATGTATCATGATGTAGAAACTAATCAGGTAACATGTCTCTTACCCAAAGCTCCTAAGCGATAATTGAGGGTAACCAGAACGACATTAGCATGAACAAGGTAGTCTGGCCCAAAGAGGTTGGTGTTTCCTGATCCTGTGAAGAATCCTCCGCCATGAATCCAGACCATAACAGGCTTCAAGGGAGTAGATCCACCAGGTATCTGATAAAGTACAACACTTTACAACAGGTTACAACAGTTTAAATAGCCTTGGCCCTGTATGATATATTCAGAAACAAGGTTGAACATATAACTCGTGCCTATCCTGGTGAGGTCTTGGAGTCCATGAATGTTAGATTGGATTGAATTATTTCAACGAATTCAAAAGTTTTAAAGAAAAGGCACAATAACCCTGGTGTACCAAATTCTCTAATATGATTTATTTAATTCTATAAAATAGATAAAATTGTGTTTGAGGCTAAGTGACTTACCTTTGGAGTGTATACGTTTAAATACAAGCAATCTTCCTCCCCATTTATACGGTTAAAAATGGGGTCCATGTGAATACAGACAGAGCCTTCAACTAAAGCATTACGGATCCCTCTCCAAGAATCCGGGGGCTCCGGCCTCTGTTTATTCAAAAAGTACACAAATCAAACCATTAACAATTAAACATAACCAAAAGGAAAAATCCATATAAATACCATACTTGTTTCAGTGGCTCAATGTTCTAAGACGTCACTATCGTTAGACTGGCCTAAGGATAGCGAGGAGACCTGGGTTTGAATCCCAGTCGGGTCTCGTGAGTGTGGTATTTCCTAAATGGTTTCCCACTCTCCTTCCATTTAAAAGCTCGTAGATTTTTCTAAAATGATTTTTTCCTCCTTCCTACCCCACTAGAGCAATCAGAATTGCTTATAACTTGAACAGTTAGTAAGATGTGGTGATAAAAAATATACACATGTCAACACCCCCTTTGCGTATAACCCGAACGTATAGTAAGACGTGGTGCTAATGATAATAATAATAATAATAATAATAATAATAATAATAATAATAATAATAATAATAATAATAACACCCCCTTCTTGTACCTTTGTGTGTGGGCCTAGAATTGGTCAGGATGTCTGAGGGCGGGGGTAAGGGGGAGGTGATATTGAATATTTGTGTGGGCTTGTGATTGACGTTAGACTTGGCTCTTAAAGAGGTTTATTAATACTACTACATTTATTACAAATGTGATGTTATGAGGGAAGTTAGAATGGAAAAACTTAAATAATATTAGGAAGCCTGTGACAAAACGAGGTTTTACCCAATGGCTTGTCTGGCTCCTAGGTGTTCCCTAAACGGTCGCCGAACCGGGTTCCTTGGGCTCGAGCTGCAGCCTCCAAGACTGGTACCGATGAACCGGCGTCTTAGCCCTACCAGACCCTAAACTGTCAGAGTGACCTTTAGCCTTTGATGTTCTGTATTCAGCCATGAGGGGCTCAATTACCCTCACTTTAACCGATTCTTTGGCCTGATATCTTGCTAAGGAACACTGACAGTACTTTTGTGGTCATATATTTTAATTTATTTGTCTATAGACAAATCGTAACAACCTCGCAACGTTCGTTTTGTCAATCGCAACTCATAACATACAGTATTACACAAACACGCCTTCCAAATGAGGCCATGTGGCTACATACCAATATATGTTACTTACTATATATGATCGTAAGATATTCTTAATCACCGACTATAATTTTATTGTTTTTCCTATAAATCCAAATGGAACACCAAAATAAGTAGGGGTATAGTCTAAGGGTGGCTTTACACTGAGATAACTAGTGGCCATCTAGTTGCCTGCAGCAAGAAAATGTTGGTTGCCACCTTGGTTTGCACGCAGCATGCTATCGGCAGTAATCATTGTAGCATGCTTCCAACCCATTTAGCGACAGAATGCTTCAATTTTTAAGCTAGTTTATGTAAAGATGTAGATACATAATAAATCACAGTGCTATGTAGTGCACCCACCCATCCTCATAGCTTATCTAGATTTAACATTTCTATATCTTTGAAAAGTTGCTCTAAAGTTTTTCACTTTGTATATGATTTCTTTTACCAAGCAAGCAAATTTCAAAGCCAGTTATTCCCAAATCTGTAGCCCTTTCGGATATTATTTGTAGCTCTCATAAAATAAGTATTTGTGGTATTCTTCAAAGAGTAGTTTTTTTTTCCTGTGTTCCAAATCATTGTGCTGCATGCAACTACAAAACTGAACCCATCTGTGAGGGGAAGGCTTGCGGCCTAGAGCAACCATCAGATCGGAGCTGCAAGCAGCATGCGATGGTGCGGCGACCTTCATAATGTGAGCAACCTGCAGCATGCGATCACACCGCATGCGGCAAAATTGCCTGTTGTTGCCTTAGTGTAAAACCGTCTTAATGCTTCACTCTTGTGTTAATCTGAATTGCCGATGACTGAAAGATCGAGGTTTGATTTCCATTTGGGAGTATTGTTTTCTTCCTAGTTTGGCTTCCAAATCTCTCTCCATACAATTGGTCACAAATACATGCCTTCATCCTACCTAATCCACTACCGTTTTTAGTGTACGCGCATAACAAGAATGGGTACTAAGACGTGTTGACATTATTTAACCAATATATTCAAAAGTATGTACATGACTTCTAGCATATAATGTACGTAAATTAACTTCAAGGTCTCTACTTATAGTATATTTGTGAGTCGATGGTCATAGGACTACTTCCTTTTGTCTAGACAATGACTTATTTTGTTGTTACATATGAACACAAGGTACGGATAAATAGTTTGGCATTGACCCGGAGTGCAGGCACAGACGAATGGAGTAGCAGTTTAGCTATGCCCAGAGTTTCACTTTATGATATAGACTAGAATGATAACTAGAACCTTACCTTACACCCGTCGTCACTATAACGTTTTAAATAATATTAGTAAAGTACAAGATTGTAAATACGTGCTTATACCGTGATATGTAAATAAAGTGTTCAGGTTTAAAGAACATAATTACATTGCCTTGTATAAATGTGTGTGTCTCTTCTCGAGTAATAGCTATTAGGCAACTGGCCAAAAGATATGCATAATTAAATTAAATAAATTTCCATATTACATTATTTAGTACTGATATATTGGCAATTCCAATGAATGCCTTGTAAATAATTTATGATGCATAAAATATACATTTCAAATAAACCAAATTTGAAAACTTAGGGATTTGTCACCTTTAAATCAATCGGTTGGAGGAAAATATAACCAGCTTCTCTAATAGGATGATTATTAAATTAATTAATTATTTGTTATAGGCTCATTGAGTTTCTTTGTGTATTTAAATTTATGGGTTTGGTAATCCAGGAATTATTGTACCGGTATGTCAATAAATTACAAAACTACGGATTTTTCCTATTCAAAATTTAAATAGAGAAATATTGATATATAAATATCTCCATTGTGAGAGACTGCAAGGAGCTATAGCTTTTGAAAGTAATACTGAGGCCATATCTAATTTAGTTGGTCATTAAATATTTTAAATAATTGATGGATTAATGGGCAGGATATTCAGAGCAAAATAAAGAATCTTTAGCTTTGTTCAGGGAAGACCTAGACGCATATAGAAGGAAAACATTAGAATAGAACTGAAAGAGATAGGATGTAATGAGGTGGACTGGATAGAACTTTCCCAAGAAAGGGATAGCTGGCATGCTTTGTAAGTGTGTCAATGAACTTTCTAGTTTCTAGTGTCATACAGTAAGTAAGTAATGAAATATTGCTGACCTTGAAGCGTCTGGTTCCAACAGGTGGCTTGGCGTATGGAACCCCCTGGAAGCTATAGTAGGTACTGCCAGTTATAGAGATGACCTTCCTTCCTCTGAGTGACCCTTGTGTCACGGTCACGGTCACTTTGTCTAGTTCAGCAGCGTTACACATTGTGCTGATAGGGGCTCAACAGGAATATCTGCACCAGCATTGAAATAACATCAGTTAAAACACAATTTCCACTTCCAGCCTTATCGATGTTAATAACCTTTTAGTTACATTCTGTCCGAAGTTACAAAGTTATTTTACCTCAGTTCATTCTAGAAGGGATGATGAAGATACTGTGTTTGTAAATGGAAAGTTATATATTCTATAAATTCAACCAAGCTATTTTAATTTGTATTTGTGCTTGGTTTCCTTTATATTAAAGTGCCAAAAAACATATTTAGAAGATATGGCCTATCATCCACGGAAATATATATTGACTGATTGGTAGTTTACATTTATTGATTTTTATGAATCGACATTAGTTTAAAATACGAATGAAAAGTTCCATTGCATGAGCCCGCATTGAAGCTATACCAACCAAGCGGCCGCCACCATTAGCGACGATAGTGCCAAGATTGGCGGATGGAGGGTGTCATGTGTCATGTCAGCACAATGAATTCTTCAGTCGTTAATATCGGTATTCTAGATCAGATCTGCTACTCATTTATTCAAGTAGCTCCTCCTTTACGATAATAGAATTTAGTTATTTTAATATTGAAAAAGAAATATAATTTTATAAGCTGCAATATAATATTTGTTGAGTTTGTTAAACACGGGCTTGCCGACGTTTAGCAATTGTATTTGGGAGGAAATAGCAGTAGAGGTAAGGCTTACAAGTCTTATATTTTAAATATTTTTATGTTGGTAATCATCTCACTCTAAACGACAATTCACGTTTAAAAATATGGTATAGCGTTATTTATCAGAAATACATTATATATTTTTTAATTCTTGAACAAAGTGATCACTCCTTTATAGCCAAAATCCCAAAAGAAAAATTTATGTCTGAAAAAAAGATTTAGCTCTTTTATTTTTATATGGCTTGCACATAAAACAGCTTAGACTCGATGTGAGCAGATGTTATTTTTGAAAATTTTACATTCTCTTGACCTCCTTTTAATAAACAGGTTACCTCAATTAAATCAAAAATCATTAATTTATTATATCTTTAACAAAATGGTTTTAATTTTTAAAATCATCTTTTTTTCCACAGAAATTAAATTCTCAATTTTATTAAAATTTTACATAAATTTCTCTATTATTGTTTCCTACCATTGGTTGCTACCCTGGTTTCCTAGAGAGTAATATTTTAATAATAAGATAAATAGTTGTTACAAACTTTTAAATAATTATAGAATCGGTACCATGAAATCTTTTTACGAACCAATTGATTATATTACAAAACTTGAATGAATTAATGTTGTTCAAGTTATAGTATCATCATGCAATTGATTATATATTACTTTCAGCTGTTGCTCTAGCCATACCGCAATATTGCATATTTAAAATTCCTACTCAAGTATCATATAGCGTATTAAGGATTTATATAGAGTCAAATCACAAATCACTTTCCACTCAAAGCAAGATATTGTCTGTTTCCAGTGATGTAATCATTTTCTGAAAGAGAAATGTAATTCGAAAACAGTACAAATATTCATCTGGTTCTTAAAATTTCTTGGACCTTTGATAAATTTATTTTGTGAAAGGAGAGGATATCTTTTTACTGATATTTAGTTTCTTTACAATTTATTTTAGTAAAAATTCAAAGACGCCTAAAACCAACCATAGTTTCTCTAGGCGGGCCAACAATGCGTGCTGATTTAACTTTTATATATTTGACTATGAGAACTATAGGCCTACAACGATTTACATTCCTGATAAGTTTTAATAGGTTGAAATTAAAATATTTCACAGTGAATATATGAATAAATTAGTATAAGAGAGGAAATATATTGAAAGACCAAGATACCTAGAATTAAAAAGGAGTTAAATGTAATCTAAGAAATTATCTTTAACACATGAATAATATGTTGTTAAATGACACTGTGCAACAAATCTACCAAATGAAAATTATATTATTATCATCACAATCATAATCATTATCTTTAACTTTTTCTAGGCTTGGTCCATGTTAGTTTAGTAAAATGCCTTCATCTTCTCATATCCTTTCAATATACCTCCACCTTCAATCGCTTAAAATCATCTACTTTCCCTTGCACACCTTCTGATATCTGCTTCGCCCTTCTTTTTCTCGGTTTCCCTTGCGGTTTTTTCCTACATATTTATTCCATAATTCTCTTTGACATACTCTCCTTCTTCATCCTCACTACATGGCCAGTCTTGCTTTCTCTACAATCTTATGTAATCCCTGTGCCCCCACTCTTTCCTGAATAACTTCATTCCTTATTCTGTTTCTCCTCATGACAACTAAAATGCTCCTCACAAATTTACGTTGGTAAATGAAAATACATTAAAGAACCCGATTAATCTAGGTAGCCTTAAATGTTATCAAAATAAATAATTCCATTGTATATTTGAAGAGATTACTTCACTTTTATAATTGGATGCATCTTTAGAGTACATGACTTTAAAATTTCACCATCAGCTCGGTCCAAATTTGATAAATTTTCTTTATAATTTGAATTCCTTAAATATTTTAAAACATGTTAAATAAGTTTTATTTTGTGACAAAACTTCTTTGAAACAGGTATAGTATGACATATTAATTATTGTTTTGTGGTTGGTAGTTTATTTTAAAGCCATTAAAAAAGTAAATTATATAGCTTATGATATATGTACAATATATTTCTGTATCAATTCAATAATAGCTATGTACTAGGTCTTGCTGTTACACAGTCCAAGTTGACATTCCTGCGAAAGACTCAGGTTCAATTGGGGTAGGAGGCTATCAGCAATATTGTTTATCACAGTAAGGATACCAACCATCAACATGCTAGTTGCCTATTTACCTACTTCAGTGGTAGCATAGTCTAGCGCTACTCTCGCAGTAGACTAGACTGCTAGTGACTGGGAAATCGAGGTTCGAATCTCAGTCGGGTGTACAAGGGGTGCCTATCCAAAATTGTTTTCCACTCTCCCTCAACGCAAATGTGAGCACACTTACTATAAATTTAACCTTCCTAATATATAAAATTGTTAGCGTATTTAGCACATAGCCTGAAGGAATCGTAATAATCGGTGCTAAAAAATGCTAGTTTTAGGCTCATGTTATTCCTTTTAGAAAAGCCTTCATCCATGCCCCTAAAATTAATAATCCCAGTATTAAATGCAATAATATTTAAAATTCTACCAAACAATATCGAGTTATTGATTTTAAACGATTTCAACGCCTTACCAAACACAATAGTTTTAATAATTTCCAAAATCTGCATAGGAACGTTAATTCGCATTAGACTTTCCATGTTATTAATATGCCAACACCAATGCTAGTATAATATGTCAAATGTATGCGTGGTTTAAACATTCCAAGGTCTAGTTAAATAAATTAAACTAACCGGTTTTAATGCCAAAAGTTAAAGTTTCAAAAGTTAGTCATTAAAAACTGGAAGTTGAAAGAAACTGCAAGTAATAATTTCTTAGATGACGCTATATATATTACTCCAATTAAATATATAATTTATTTTAAACAAACTTTAGACTCCCAGTTTTGTTTGTCTTTTCATTTAAACATTCTAAACCTAGCTGTGTGTTGGTTTATTTTCGATGTCTTAAAGTAATGATAGAAGTGGCAAAAATATTCTAGAATTTGAACTATCGTATTTTGTGCTAACAATCAATATAAATTAATAAGTTATGCTTGTCGAACTAGACACAATTTTACTCTAGGTATAACAAAGTTATATCCAATAACTAACAATATAATTAAAGACCATGTTTTACAGAAATTCTACAAAAAAAATTATACCTACTTTAAGGCATTCATTGCCGCACTTACAAAAGTACGCCACATGGGAATATAATACATACGATAACTTATGATAAATAGTACGTAGCCTAATATCTGGATATAATACCGACTAATTTGGATTGTTTATAACCTAACGGGTAGTACGGACAGTACTAACAAAGGAAATTACTAGGCAAACTAGCTTATCATTCATTTTGCCAAAGATAATGTAACATAATATCATTACCTAAACCTGAGCTGAGGCGTAAACTCACATTAGGCTGATATGGTTCAAATCTCTTCCGGTTGCATTGGGGTTGGCTTACAACCTTTATTCTATCCCTGTTGTTTTCCCATTTAATTTCCACGCTAATGTTAATCCATTTCTTCAAATCTAACATCATAGCCACTACCAATTATATAAAATATTAAATAACCCCTATGTTGTAAGTACGCATTTAAAATATCCAATTTAATATTACTTCTTTTAGTCTAGTTTTAAGTGGTCTATTTCTTTTTAACTAAATCAATTTTATCTTAATGCAACTTCAACGTTATTTAAATAAACCCTCCACCATACAATTGGTATCATAAGTCTACTTAAATGGAGTCCAAGCCTTTATCCAACCTTGAATAGACCTTCACTCTACATGCTTAGAATAGAATAGCATAATATATAGATCCTAACTCATGTTAAACCAGTATTAAACACATTAGCAATCAATGTGTATTTTGTGGTTAGCATTAATAAAGTTAAAATAACATAACAAGCATTATATAAAATGCTGGAGTATAATTTAAAGCCTCTTGCCAATTTAACATTATTATACATAGGCTAATTCAAATTAACTAAAATCACGATAGCCTGTTCAAGCCCTGTAACATACTGTTTATTTCACCACAAATAAAGATAAATATTAAAATATCACTCTACACTATCATATAAATAAAATGGAATGTGTATTTGTGTATTTGTATGTATTTAGATGAAAGAATTATTCAAAAATCATGAAACTGAACTTTAGTATACGTATCCAGTGGAACGTGAGGCGTTATGTTTCAGGTGTGTTATTTTTATATTAACATCCATTGAAAGGCAGACATCAGCGTTCAATCTCAATGAATATAATGTACTACTAGCTGGTCAACGCGTAGATTTAAATATCTATATATTAATGGTTTGAATAATTGTATTACAAAACTTGAAAGTATGCTGACTATTACACAATGTCAAAATAGAGATATAATCTGAACATGTTTGAAAAGTTGACTTTTAAAAAAAAATCTACTTCTCTCTACACAATATTTTGAACTGTTGCCTCTTGGTGCTATTAAAAAGAAAGAAGTGATTCACACTATGGATATTAAGTGGTCGTTAAAGGGTTGTAATTAAATCCAATAAAAAGTATTTTATAATTTTTTAACGCATTTATCCCGTTAAACCCCCTTACCGCTTTTACTCCTTTTATTAAGTTTACCCATTTTGCCTTTTTTGAACTTTTAACACCCATTTAAACTTTTTACCCTCTTTACCCTTACTGCCCTATTCACCCTTTTTACCCTCTTTACCCCTTGTACCACGATTAAACTTTTTATCGCGTTAACCTTTACACTTTCTTTCTCTTTCCCCCCTTTGCGACTTTTTAATCTTTTTCCAAAGTTTATTTCCTTTACCATTTTTTCCATTAATATTTTTATAAGCTATTTTTGGCCTTTATTATAATTTTTCAATTTGTTTCCTTTTTTATCTAAGCAACTCTGCCCTTTTGGTCATTTTTAACATTTCAAATATTTTGATCATTTTTGGACATTTTCGTCATTTTTAACTTTTTCATCTTTATGCCCTTTTTTATTAAAATACTTACTATTTTAAAGGTTTTTTTTCACTTATTACCCTATATTCACCTTACCCTAATCTCTTTTTATCCTTTATAAACCGTTTAAGCTCTTTACGCCTTTAGTCCCTTTATTATTTTTTTCACTTTACACCCCTTATAGAAATGTTTGATTGTCTACCTTTTACTTTCTTTTGCTCTTTTTAAACTATTTTTTTTCGTAATTTATATCTGGCTCCTTTTAACATTTTTGATATTTTTGTACTACTTTTGATAAACTGTCCCCCTGTTCCCCCCTTTTTTACATTTAGGTCATTTAGGTCTTTTTTGGACCTTTTTGCATATTTTTTCCATTTGTTATTATTGCCCTTTTTGATTAAAACCACTTTTTTGCCATTTCTACCATTTTTGGACATTTGCACGTTTAACACACTCGGTTTAGCCCCGGAGAAATACTTTATGTTAAAGAGGTTAGAAGGTATAAAAGGATTAAAAAGGGTATAGAGAGTGTAGGGTATAAAGTGTGTGTGGGTTAAAGGAGTTTAAGGTATAAAAAGGTGTAAGGTATAAAGTGTATAGGATATAAAAGTGTGAGGTAAAAGGGTTGTAATGTATAAAGGGTTGTAATGTATAAAGGGTTGTAATGTATAAAGGGTGTAATGTATAAAGGGTGTAAGGTGGGAAGGGTGTAAGGTATAAATGCTCTAAAGTATAAAGTGTGTTGGGGTATAAAGGTTTTAAAGTATAAAGTGTGTAGGGTGTAAAGGGTGTATGACATAGAAGGTGTAAGGTATAAGGTGTGTAGGATATAAAGGTTGTCAAGTACAAAGGGTCTAAGGCAGGGCTGGCCAACCAGCAGCACTTGTGGTGGCACGCAGAACCATTTAAAGTGGCACGCCTAAAGTCACAAAATATATCAATAACAAATTTTCAGAACAAATAAATTACCTAATTGGGCCAAGTAAAGAAGTTTCTAAAATGTTAGCTCTACTAAGTTGGCCGTCGCTGCTGTATTGTTTCCAGCTACTCAACCTTTTTTCTTCTCTTTCCACTACAACCCCAACCCCTTCTCCCCAATTCAAGTGCCACCCTGACTAGTCCAGCAGTCAAGGACACATTCCTCAGTCTGCAAAAATCACATTTTTCTGTTCAGTTAGTTTTTTGGTGCTGAACTGACTGGTGTGTACTGTGTTATCCTCCGATGTATAATATTTATGCTTCTGTAGTGATTCACTTGCTGTTAGCATCATTTTGTAATCGCCTTAAGTAAGCGATATACTGCCAAAACGAAGAAAGAGGATGATATTGCTCTTCGGGAGTTAAATAGTGAATTTGAAGAACAGTTTTTATTTACAAAGGGAAATTCTTCTAAGCCTGTGTGTCTTATTTGTGGGTCTAGTGTTGTAGTTCCTAAAAGGTTTAATTTAAATCGGCACTTCAAACGGGTGCATCCCGATATTAACATAAAATATCCAATTGGCTCAGTATTAAGGACATAATTTGTTAATAAAAAGAAGCATTCACTGACTGGGCAACAAATGCTTTATAAAATAAAAAGTAATCAGCTGATGACATTTGTCAAAGTTTCTTATGAAATCGCCATCATCACCGCGCTTAAAAAAAGCCATACTCTGAATGAGAAGAGATAGTAGAGTAAAGTCTAATGCCCTTTGCAAAAGCCACTGAAGATCCCAATGTCATTAAAATGATAGATGACATTGCACTTTCAAGAAATACAGCTATGTGGCAGATCAGTGATATGTCTGGTGAATTTAACAAACAAGTAGTTTCGTGTATCAAAACTTGCAAATACTTTTCCATCGCCTTCGACGAGATTTGTGATATAAGTGATACTGCTCAACTTTGTATTTATGTGCGTTGTATCAACGAGCAATTTGATGTTACTGAAGAGACTTGTGCCAGTTAGTTTTATGTAAAAAAGAAATAAAATTAGTTATTGAAAACAATGGTTTAGATTGGGAAAAATTAGACAGTGTCTGTACGGATGGGGCCCTAACAATGACTGGTAAAGTAAAAGGTTTTGTAGCTTTGTTGGAAGTTTATTTGAAGCGTAGAGTTTTTAAATACCACTGCGTTATTCATCAAGAAGCCCTTAGTGCCAATAACATGAAATTATTTTCTGTGCTCAATCCAGTGGTGCGATGTATCAATAAGATCCGAGCTAGAGAAGGGAATTCCGTGAACTCCTTGAAGCGGAATCGGAAGACAAACACCATGGTGAACTTCTGCTTCATTGTAGTGTCCGTTGGTTGTCACAGAGAAAGGTGCTTGAGAGATTTTGGAATTTAAAAGGTAATGTTCTGAAGTTTTTGAAAGAAAATGGGGAATTACCTGATGAGTGTATGCGTTTAAAGAATGAAGACTGGTTATGGGATTTAGATTTTCTGACGGACATTATGGGTCACCTTAAAAACATTAATCAGCTTTTTCAAGGTAAAAATAATATGTTTACAACTCTATGCAGTTCCATTCAGACGATTAAACCAAAGCTCACCCTGCTTGGTCATAATCCTTCTCAGAATGAACTCTCCCCATTTCCTCCAATGAAAACCTTTTCCAACACTGAATGTAGTGGGCCTTCAGGCTTTGATAAATACAAACATGCTATTTCCAATTTGAAAAACTCTTTTGAAACTAGGTTTTCAGTCTTTCAAAATAAAAATAAAAATATTTAGCTTTTCACGAAACCTTTTTCAATTTTTATGGAAGAAATTGTTCTCTACCCTTCTGACGTACAAATTGAAATTCTTGATATTATGAACAAGGCTACAATTCACAGCAAGTACAAGGAAGTACTTGGGAATCCTTTCAGCCAAAAACTTTCCATCTTCTGGGAACGCCTTCCCTTGTGTCAGTATCCTACATTAAGAGACCTGGCCTTGGGATATTGTTGCAGGTTTGGTTCTACGTACATCTGTGAGCAAACACTTTCACTCAAGAACTTGGTCAAAAATGAGTAGGTATCGTTCAGTTCTCACTGATGAGCATCTAAAAAACATGATACTTCTTGCTTCTTCCAAAACAAATCCAAATAATAATGAGCTCGTTAACGTTAAAGAGATCCAGAAACCTCAATGAACGCTGAAATATGTATTCTTTATTATTAAAAATTGTTGTGATTTCATCTATTATTTAGTTATCTTATTATTGATATTTTTATTAACTATCATTAATAAAACATGGTCACAGAATTACAATTAGTGAACGGTGTACAATAGTTGTGGATTAGTTTTGGGATGATAATTCTTGAAACATGCAATTTTTAATTAAAATTAAAATATTTTATATAGGGTTTTGCTATTCTTTTTTTATGTCTTATCTGAGAAACCCAGATATATCCCAAACTCCTAATACAATTAGCAATCAATTATATAAGTTATATTACGGTATTATATTATCAATTTCTAACTGGGCTTTATTTATTGTTGGCTTTATTTTTCAAAGGTGTTGTGGGTATTGAGGTAAAGTTATGTTTGAGGTATAGATGGTGTAAAGTATATATTGTATAAGGTATAAGGTATGCAGGGTTTAAAGGGTGTTAGATATAAAGGGTGTAGTATACAAAGTGTGTAAGGTATAAAGGCCATAAGGTATAAAGTGTGTAATTTATAATGTGTGTTAGCTATAAAGGGTGTAAGGTATGAAGCGTGGGACATAAAAGGTGTAAGGTTTAAAGTGTGTCTGGTATAAAGGGTGTAAAATATAAAGTGTGTAATGTATAACGTTTGTAGTGTATAAATGATATAATGTATAAATTGTGTAGGTTATAAAGGGTGTAAGGTATAAATTGTGTAGGGTAAAAAGAGTGTAGGATATAAAAGCCGTAAGGTATAAAATGTGTAAGGTATAAATTTTCAGGTATAAAGTGTGTAGAGTATAAATCGTGTAAGGTAAAAAGGATACAAAATATAAAGTGTATAGGATATAAAGGATGTAATGTATAAAGTGTGTAGGGTAAAAAGCTTGTAAGGTATAAAGCATGTCAGGTATAAAGGGTGTAAGGTATGAAGTGTGGGGTATAAAAGGTGTAAGGTATAAAGTATGTATGCGTATAACCAGAACAGTATAGTAAGACGCGTTGCTAATAATAATATTATAAATTATGTAAGTTATAAAGGGTATAAAGTGTAAAAAATATAGAATATACATGGTGTGAGGTATAAAGTGTGTAAGGTATAAAGTGTTTGTGGTAAAATGTAAAGTATAAATTGTTTAGGGTATGAAGGGCGTAAGGTATGAAGAGTGTGGTATATAAAAGCGTAAAGGATAAAAATGGTAATGTATAAACAGAGTATAAAGGCTTTCAGGAAATAAACGTATGATTACAGAGATTGTATTTATAAGAAATAAATCACAGCATTTAACAATTAATGTCATGTTGTATAGACCAAACTCTTCTTATTTACTCTCCATGGCCACCATACTACATTACATATTGTAGGAAATGTACTAGTAAATACTTCTCACGCCATTAGCATATCTTCAATTTCCCGTGTTTAATTAATTATAAAAACTATAATCTAAAATTTAAAATTATGGCTCTAAGGTGCACATTTTTGTGTACAAAGGGCTACTAATATTTAAATTTCAGACCTCTGCGTGTGATAGATATCAGGCACTGCTCATGACAGACAAATTCTTCATTTTATTAATATAGAAGAGATAGAAAATGCCATTAAATCTATTTTACCGTCTATTTTGGAGACTAAGGGAAAATATCCACTTCAGATACAAAGATAAATAACATTCAATATAATATTCTTAAATAAATGATATTCTAATTTCATTTTCTTTTCGTATTCGCATTAATCAGAAACATCTTCCACTTAGTTGAGCTCACCTTTACATTGATTGCTATGTATTAAGACATACAGAAGACTTCTCCTAAAAAAATAGAGTTGATTCCAAACAGAGAGACTTAAACGACATTACCACACATAAACCTATAGATAGCATACTATTGTTTTGTATATTCTGAGTTCTACATTCCTTGACACAAGGCAAGATAATATTGTTAGCTATAATTTTTCTTGAATATTTAAACTCATTAACCATATAACACATATTGTTCAGAGTTATCTCTAAATTATCGTCTTCAATTTTAGTTCTGTGAGTGATAAATAACATAGAACAAAATCTTTAGAATCAGCAATCAATAAGCTTCGTTTTTTCTCCTAAAAATACTTTTAGAAAAACTTTTCAAATCTAAACTTTGAAAACAGTAATAATAAATTATCCTATTCCCTAAGATGATTATTTTTATTTAAAAAATGAGTTGACGTTTTTATTTATAAGGTAAATCTCTCTCTAGTAACCAAAAAGCGGTGGATCAATAAGCTTTAATAAACAGTAAACTACTTTTAAATTATATTTACTTTCTCATATAAACGATAAAGAACTGTATTCCTGAGAGAAATCAATCTTGTGACTATGATGAATCTTATCGTTTTATGTGAACCTAATCTAAGATATCTGTCTGTATGTCAGTCTCTTTGTCCCTGACCGTGGATCCAAAACTGTTAGATCAATTTTGTTCAAACTTGATATTTAGATTATATAAGCCAATACCTCAAGATTTTTATTTTATATTGATCGATGTATTTTATTATTTATTTGATTAAGTGTAACATAGGAGTGAATTCTATAAATTTCAAATTTTTTGACATTGGCTTAGCAACATTTTAGAAAAAATTCTAAATAAATCTTTAGAGGGAGTGAATAAATATAAGTTAATAATTAGATATTATTATTTAATGAATTTAGAAGATATGATTTCAAATTTAAGAATTTTTAAATGAGAATGCTGATAAAAAGATTTTTACACAACAGAAATACCCTAATTTTATATTCATATAGAACAGAAAGACCCTAGATAAGCTATTTATACTCCTGTAATATCAATTAGCTTATAATAAAATTTTATAATATTAAAATATTTCATTGACTCAATAATTAGAGCATTTAAAAGAGTCAAATGGTCAAACTGTCATTTATAACATATTAAAAGTTCCAATACAAGCGTAGTTTAATGCCACCAAAAATGAAAGTTAAATAACTTATTTAAAACAACAAGTTAAAATAGGTTAACATCTTCAGTCAAAAGTTTTGATTACAATATAAATGAAAATTGCAAGATAGATTAATTTAATGAAAAAGTTGAGTTATATATAATTCTTAGCTTATATCAACATTCCATTAATCCTTTTAGGTAGTACAGATCATGTTTCGGTATTTCGTTAATGTATCAAATTCAATGGAAACTGTTAAATCAAAATTGTAAGAAATGCTTATTGTGATTAACGAGATGATTGGTTTGTTTTTATGAGTAAAGCCTAATTAAGGGGATTTTAATGAAAACCTTGTTTTGAAAACTTTCTTTGAAGCTATAATACATATTTGTGATAAAGTTTATGCGAATGTTTTACCACTATTTTTTTTAAGCAATTATACTGTTACTTATCATGTTAAGCTCTTCTTAGACGTATCCATTTTGAACAAAATAGCTCAAAATATTTGTATTAATAACTTACCTATAAAATAATTTATTTCTTAAAAAACATTATATAAATGGTAATTCAACATGTAAAGCACTCTTAAGATATCTTTCTTCTTGGTATGTATAGAATTATCAAAATTCAGTCCTCGGTTAACTACTCTAAAATGTAGTCCTAGAATCAAAATCACGATTTGTGTTCAAGGAAAAGGCCATAGTAAAACTTTTAAAATCCAATTTGAAGAAAGTTCACTGAACCATTTTGGCTGCATCCTTAGAGTCACACAAACAGGCTGGGATTATAGAAGGTTGTATTGTCTATGTAGTTTCCCACTCTTTCTACATTCTACAATTACTACCTACCTCTACCTTCCTCGCCTCTAGCACATTAGTGTAATTAAAATGAATACGTACAGTTTGAACGAATTGTGTTAAGAAGCGTTTGGATAAACACATTAAGTTGATTTGAGCTTTCAAATATAAGGGAGCAAGCAGTCCTTGTTAAACTATTTCTTGATCAGCCATCACCACACAATTGTTGTTATTCTCCTACCGTAGTAATGTACTTACCTCCCCCACTGAGACCTCACTAACCTGGCGAGGAATAGTAACATGGGTAAGACAGAAAGTTAATGTCATTCTTAAATATGTTACATAACTTGTCCTCCCTACACGAGCGCTTTCATTCAATACGGTCATAGCTTCGTGAGCTCCGTCATCAAGGTCAACATCCGTGGGAGCTATACATATTATGCAAGTGAATGCTCCAAGGTGCGTAGAACTAGGAGGAGGAACGTGTTGGGGGTTGTAGTAGCCCCCATCAACGTCCTTTCCAACAGTTTCAGTTGGGCGATAAGGGTATCTTTCATGGAAGCCTCAGATGCCGGTGCACGCTCTTGCAATGTGTTTTCTACTGTAGAAAGCACCGATGCAAGCTCTTGCAATGTGTCATCTACTGTAGAAAGCACCGATGCAAGAGCTTGCAATGTGTCTTCTACTGTATAAAGCACCGATGCAAGCTCTTGCAATGTGTTATCTACTGTAGAAAGCACCGATGCAAGCTCTTGCAATGTGTTATCTACTGTAGAAAGCACCGGTGCAAGCTCTTGCAATGTGTCTTCTACTGAAGAAAGCACCGATGCAAGCTCTTGTAATGTGTATTCTACTGTAGAAAGCACCGATGCAAGCTCTTGCAATGTGTCATCTACTGTAGAAAGCACCAATGCAAGCTTTTGCAATGTGTCTTCTACTGTAGAAAGCACCGATGCAAGAGCTTGCAAAGTGTCTTCTACTGTAGAAAGCACCGATGCAAGAGCTTGCAATGTTTCTTCTACTGTAGAAAGCACCGATGCAAGCTCTTTCAACACTACTCGCGCAGGCGCACTGATACTCCTGAACAAATAACTGAACTAGAATGAGCCATAACCAAACCAAGTAGCTTAAATGTAGCTCTTGTATAGTAATTTCATCATACTTGTATGTGACTATTGTACTAGTGCATTAGATAACCTTAGGAAAATAAATGGTACGGCACACCGCACAGACTTTCTCTCTCTTTCTATAAACTCGTAAGATTTCTGAACGGAATAATGTACAT